>CAJHQP010004223.1:0-57844 GCA_905132765.1 Moricandia arvensis | reverse complement strand
TCAATCATTCGGATTTACTAATGGATTTGATTTCATAATAGATTTGATTTCATAATAGATTTGAATGGATTTTTTTTGTTAAAAATACAAAGACACAAATCTGAGGGAAAACCTCAGGATTTATAAATACTAAGGAGGCGTTATTGGTTCATGTACTTAAGTGGGGGTTATTGGTTCTTGCATTTTAATGGATTTGGAAATCTAAACTAAATCAAGTGTTATTGGTTTTATGATTTTAAAATTCATATTGAAATCATGTGTTATTGGTTTCATGATTTATAAATTCTAATTTAAATCAGGTGTTATTCAATCATCCGAATTTACTAATGGATTTGATTTCATAACGGATTTGCATAGATTTCTTTGTTAAAAATACAAAGACTCAAATCCGAGGGAAAACCTCTGGATTTGTAAATACAAATACAAATTTATATGTTAGATTTGAAAATCAATATATTTTACATTGATTTGTAAATATTATATGGATTTCTAAATACTCTTAGGAGGCGTTATTGGTTCATGTACTTTAGAGTATTTAGAAATCCATATAGTATTTACAAATCAATGTAAAATATATTGATTTTCAAATCTAACATATAAATTTGTATTTGTATTTACAAATCCAGAGGTTTTTCCTCGGATTTGAGTCTTTGTATTTTTAACAAAGAAATCCATGCAAATCCGTTATGAAATCAAATCCATTAGTAAATTCGGATGATTGAATAACACCTGATTTAAATTAGAATTTATAAATCATGAAACCAATAACACATGATTTCAATATGAATTTTAAAATCATAGAACTAATAACACTTGATTTAGTTTAGATTTCCAAATCCATTAAAATGCAAAAACCAATAACCCCCACTAATTAAAATTTATATGCTAGATTTGAAAATCATTATATTTTACTAATTTATAAATACTATATGGAGTTCTAAATATAATAAAGTACATAAACCAATAATCTTCCTGAGAGTACACATTCTCTCTTCTACATTTCAAAACCGTTTGAGATTTCGGTTTTATTTTATTTGTTAAAATCGATCGGCGATGAATTAAAGCGCCAATTTCAAAATCACTCCTCCTTCGTCTCCGTCTCAGTCTCACAAGTCACATCCACGAAGAATCCGAAAAGAGTACGATGCGAGGTCGATTTCTCAACATCGATTACTTCTCTACTCCACCATCTCAGGTATACGAAGCCCTAGGCTTCCTCAATCTCCCAGCTCCTGATGATTTCCCTGCTCCTCTCTTCCTCGACCTGAAAGATGAGCTTCTTCGATTCGAACCTGTCGAAGGTTTCTCTCTCCCGATCGAGAATCTTCCAATCGAAGATGCGTTGTCGAAGTTCCTTTCCGACGTGGTTCCCGATCGCGTCAGCGTCGACTATGGAGCTCTCGAAATGGATTACTCTTCCCTTGAAGACGAGCTGAGGTTTATCCTTGGCCGTGAAGATCGTCAGTTCCTGGAGGTGAGGTTTCGAATCCCTAGATTGTTCGTTTCTGCCGTTTATCTGGAATCATGATATGAACCGCACATCTTGCGTTGAATCTGTGATAGTTGTAGATACCTGATAGCTTACAGTAATCTGACTTGAGTTCGAATAATTTAAAGTGCTGTCTATTGCAGAAGAGTGAAGGAGATGCCATTGAGGAGAAAGCTATACTAGATTTTAACATTGTAGAGCTGGAGACTCCAGAGTTGGATTTCGAAATGGTATTTTCTCATTCATTGTAAACATGTACCAGTTCAATAGTTTCTCCTTTTATGTGATATGAGTTTTATCTTTATATGTGCAGGAGAGAAAGCTCTCATCCAAGATCGAGGATCTGCAATGTCTCTCTAAAGTTCTAGAGATCGAAAATGAGCCGGTAACTAAACAGTCTCATGGGAACTTCTATTAGCAGCATGGATGGACCGTCGTCTTAACTTTCTAGACTTGTTAAGCTAATATTGTATCTGAATTTGGATAGTTTTCTTATTGCAGTTTAAGTTCGAGGAGTCAGACGTTATCTTACAGAACTCAAGTGACATCAAACGAAAGATTTATTCTGTTGATAACATTTCTTCTGATTACTTCACAGAGAACAGTACGTCGCTGACAGAAGATGAATGTTTCCGCAAGAATCGACCTTGGTTTAGAGATGCCGTCTTTCCTCTTCTAGAAGTGGATGAAGTAAACTTCAACGAACTATCAAGCTTATCTATGCTTGATAAAGTATTTGCTGTTCTTGAAACGATTGAGCCCAGAGATATGGATACAGAGAGTTCTCTCGTTGTCAACTCTAAGGAGCTTATAGGCTCTAAGGATTATGATCTACTGGATATCCTCTCTACGGATTGCTATTCAAACAAGAGTGTCCAGTCTGATGTGGTACCACAGGAAGTTGATATGGTGACTATCTTGGAAATACCAAATCCTGAGGAAAGCTTTCAGTTAGAACAGGGAAAGCTGGCTGTTGATGTGGTCTCAGTAAATTTTGAGGAAGTTCAGATCTTGGATGTGGAGATATCTGATGTTTTTGGTAGCTTCCTTTGTCTTCAACAAGCCATTGAACCAGAATTATGTCCCAGGATGTTCAGTGAAGAGATGAACTTCAAGAATTTCGATGACCTAGTTGTCAGTTCTGAACTTGCCTTCACAGATGATGCCTTCAAGTCCCTGCCTGCTCCTATTTTAAATGATTATGAGATGACAAAATCTCTAGAACTCATTTATGAGAATTTCTTGTCAAAGATCAAGCCTCAGCCCTTTCCTGCATCAAATGACATATACTTGCCGTGGAACCTTCTTGAGGAAACAAAGCACAACCATGAAGCACCTTTTTGTGATTATCCGTCTGAAGACATAGTTACATGCAACATTGATTATGATTTGGAATCTTTACAAGGAGACAAATGGGTTTATGATTTCGTTTTCTCTGAAGATGTTTTCTGCGAGCCACTTGTAGAGAGATGCACTGAACCTTTCTATGGTATATCTATGCTTGATGAGCAACCTCCTGTTAATACTTCTCATCGGTTATCAGAAAACCCTTGTCCAGAAACGGGAGCCAGGAAATGTGGAAGGGATGATTATGCTAAAAAGGCTGCCATGATGTTCAAATCAATGTCTGCTTTTGATGACTTAACCTTTTTCATGGATCCTCAGAAAGCTGTGGTTGAAGAGAATCTTGAGTCTAGAGTCGAAGCTGAGAAGATTGCCAACCATAAAATTACGTCCACTAACTCAAAGGCTTCATGTATATCTGGTGGCATGCACCCAAGCCCGAAGACAGAGGATGTGAAACTTCACAATGTGCGCCCTTCAGAAAATATTCTGGCCCTTGTTCGGGATTTTGAGAAGAGCTATTTAACTCTTGTGAAGGATGAACCAGAGTTGATTTCAACTTTATCAGAAGACAAGCTTAAGTTACTCAGCATTTCGAAAGGAAAGCTTATCGACTGCATACGAAAGGCAAATGTCCACAAAACACGGTCAGCTGATGATAAGACTTTCACGTTTGCATTGCTACTAGCAATTAAACAGATGACATGGTATTTATGTTTCTTTGGTATCCGTGTGGCATATCTCTATCTTAACAAGCTATGTCGGAGCTCAAATCCCATGAAGCTAGGATTGCACACGCTTTACTCATCATTTGAATCAGAGCACATGTCAACTGAAACAGACATCATTAGATCGCATCCATCCCTAGCTGTTATCCACCGGATTTTACAGTCAAAATTTGTCCGTGGGAATTCCAAAGCGTTACTTTTTGCTGAGAAAGTTTTTTGGTCCTCTCTGAAGAGGCTATTGGTGTCCATGGGGTTATCTTACAATGAGCTTCACAGTCCGTCCCCAAGTGGAAATCAACCGAATCTTAATGAAGCAACAGAAATTTGTTTCCTGCCAATTACAGACTGTCTGCTTGTCTCTTACGAGTGAGTATCATTTCTTGTTATAGTATTATTCTCTCAATGATTATAGCCTTTGAAATTGAGTTTCGTGGGGAGTGGAGAGGGAAGAAAGTTGTTGATGGATAACGGTAGGGGTCTTTTATCATGATGATTGCAAGAGCTAGATACCACTAAATACTGTTCCTTCATAACCTCTGATATATTATGATGACATCTGCTTGTGTGAATTGCTTTTTTTGTTCTTTGTATCTTTATCTATTCTTGTTCAACATTTTTGGCTAAACTGTTCTTTTGGAGAGTAGGCAAGCTAGCTAACTAATTCTTGCTATTTAATTCTAGGCGCATTTCTCCATCTTTTCCTGTGGAGAATTTCAGTGTCATTGTAGAATATGGAGGTCCAAATGCATCTCCCAGAGTCTTATCTCCTTTAAAGTTGGACTCCTTTCCTTGCTTTCATTTTATAAAAGTGGAGCTGGATATGTCCAGTGCGTGCGGGCAACTCTCTGCAGGTTTTACAGTACCTTATAGTCGCAAAATGGTAAAGGTAAGCAGCGTTCAACGTTCAAAATTTTCAAACAATAAAGATCACATATGTAGACTGTATTATTATGGTGGAAGTCTGTGAATGAAGGGATCCAATCCAGAGCAGATGAGCTACCTATATCAAAAATAATGTTTTCATAGTGTCTCTGGAAATTATACAAGTTCAAACTGTGGAATCTAAAATTGTTTCACATTTTAAATTTCTTTCATAACAGCATATAATACAACTGTGTGTTTAAATGTATATGTCTCGAATATGAACTTAGTACTGAACTTTAATGTCTGTTGTAGGGAGATGAAATTGAGACGAAAACTGGGTGGTTGGAAGAAGTGTTGAACTTTGTTCCTCTTGAAAGTGTGTGTTCCGCAGGATCTTCAGAAACTACGAAGGAATCTGAATCTGGCTCCGTGCCTCAAGAATCTGGAAGAAAAATTGGGGGAGTTCTCTCTGACCAAACAGCTGTGATTGTAGTGAACACAAAATCTGTTGACAAGGAGATGATAATATCCAGAAGAAGTACATATCAAAAGGTCTTGGCAATGGAAAAAGAAGGATTGCAAGTTGTGGAGCGCGATTCCGATCTACCTGTGGACCTGATGCTAAGTCCTGCGATTTGTCTAGTCTGGTATGATTGTGGAAATGTTAGTAAGAAGTCGGATGTAACTATTGGTGCTTCCTCAAGCTCACTTTCATGGATTGGGGATATTGCAACCAATGTTTTGACGTCATTGAGTTTCGGTTTCAGCACCTGTGTTATGGTAAATTCCACTGAACTTTGCTTCCTGCCATTAATGTGTCTGCCATGGTTTCTTTTAAACTGGAGAATGAGTCCACAACACATCTTAAAGAATGATTGTTAATTTTTTTCCTGCAGGTTTTTGAGGGGGAACCCACTTGCCTGGCTACAGTAATGGACTCTTCTGATGAACTATATGCAGCAGCTGGCAGCCTGGGAATCAGTTTACAGATCTTTTGCTCATCGTCAGTTGATTTAACTGATGAAATTATACTGAGGTGCATCAAAGCTTCTGTTAAATCGTCCCAAGTCCATGCCAAAATGCCTGAGTCAGAATCTCTTGCAGAATCATTTCTCACCAAGTTTCCTTCCGTGAATCCGCTTACAGCTCATGTAATTTTGTCATCTGCTGGATCACTTCTCGAATTTATGAAGCTCCCACATAGTAGCAAGGTTCAAATGTTGCAAAAGTACCATGTACCTGAAGAGAGTGTTGAACTCTTCAATTCACTATGCAGATACGGTGCGAGGGAGGACTCCAAATCTGTAATGACAGACAGCTCTTCTTCTATATCCTCTGGACCTGACTCAGACACACACCATTTCAGTGCCCATTCTGGTTCGAAGAGGAAACAGTACATTACTGGGAAAGATGAGATTAACATGGACGACGTGGTCCATTGTGTTCCCTCGACAGAGTTTGCTGGTACGAAGCGCAAGCCTTCAGGGGATTTCCAACTTGATGATTCTTGGTCATCTAAAGATCATGAGATGTTTCATTTTGACCCTGTCACTGAATTCCCCGATGCACCTCTCAAACCTTCTGGGATCATTCATCCTAATGACTCTTGGCCATCTAAAGATCTTGAGAGGTTTGACAAGAAGTCAGGACCTGGTTCTTCATCAAAGGACACGTTCTGGGAGAATGATTTTGAAGTGGAGGAGAATCTTCCTGGATTTGAAAGTTGGAGTTTCCCCGTTACAGATGAGTTCATGAGTCAGAACAAAGGACGCAAGTTTCCTGTGATGGGAAAAGTTAACTTGCACGACACTAGAAACTCAGAGAACTTCATGGGAGACTACAAAGGTGAAGTTATCAACATAGAGGATAGTAAGTTTCTCGAGGAAGATTTCCCTGCTTCTCCTGGTTATAACAGGTACTCTCCAGTACTTTCTAATGTTGTTGAAGATCCGAGAAAGTCGAAGTCTGCAAGGAAGTTATCTTTCTCTGAATCTATCTTCCCAACATCAGCTGAGATTAACTTCAGTTCTGAGAGGTTAGCCACCGATAAAGATTACAGAAAAGTATCAACTTCTTCTTCTTCGCGTGGCTATGTTGATAACTACCCAGCAAAACGGCAACGGACCCTTCTGGAGGAAGTCTTAACACGGAGATCTGCAGTTTCCACAACAGATCATCCATTTCAAGAAGAGATATCACATTTTGGTAGGTCTAAACCATCAAACGCAACACCTTCTCCAGATCCAGTACAAGGTTCACCTTGGACGATTGATTTTCTCAACAGAGTCAGAGAAAGGAGTATAGAAAGGAAGCAGCAACTATCTCTTCAACAATCTCTTCCTTCTTATATCACTCCCCCTAGTTTGGAAACTCGAGGGAACCTAAACAAATCTAACATCAAGAGGAAGAGTCCTTCCATAATAGAGTTTTTCAAGCATAAAGGGGGCAACGCTCGTAGCAGAGTTCCAGAAGAGAGAAAGCAGAAGCGGTCGAAGAATTCTTCAGCCTCGTCACAAAACGAGAGATTTGACTCGATTCTTAGGTCGTCTACGCCAATTGATAAGCGAGCAAAACAGGTATCTGTTCTGTACGATCCTATGTATAAACTTAGACTCATTAACACCTTTGTGTTTTTGGTTTTCTTTCCAGACTCTCTCTTTCGCTGTGAATGGATCTGGACGCCAAACAAAACTGGTATGGAAGTAAAGATCAGCAGAAATTCACTGTGGACCAATCTTTATGTAAGTGTACTTTCATCGCTTCCTTAAAGATCATAATTAATGGATAATAAACATATAATATACCTCTTATGTGATGTTACAAGAATAGTACTTGCGTGCAAACCATACAGATACTAAAACTTCTTACCGTTTTTGAGGTTTCTGACAGCCATCATAAGTTGTTGTCCTTCTCCTTCTACCTCTGCTAATCTCAGGCTACTCTCTCTTCAGTTTCTTTCAACTCTCTCTCTCCATTGAACTGCTTTTGTTCTTACAATCTGACAGCTTACAATAAGCCAATTCGTCTGATAGCTTTGTTAGATTCTCTTCTTTCTGCCAGTTTTCCCGTAACCTTGCTTTCATCCTGTTATTGTCGAGTGAGAATCTTAAAATAGTTATGAAACATGAAGACTCAGTGTTATAGTTACATACCTTGCATCTAGGATTCTACCCATGTCTTTTTCTTTCCTCCGGATATCGACTTTCATGTTTGATACTTGTTTTCTCAGTTCTTCATTCTCCGTTTTTCTTGAACAAAGCTGTTTTGTAATTCACTGTACTGCAGAATTAGATTTTCTACTTCTCTCTTCAGATTATGTAGCCTGCGCTGTCTTGGCTTCTTCTTCAGCCAAGGAAAACCTTTATCTAACTCATCTCTTTCTTTCGTCCACTCTTGTACTATCTTCTCTGTTTCAGTAGCGGTTGCTTTTGATTCGTCTCATATCTTGGTGAGCTTCTTTTAACTCCTTAACCTGACTCTCCAGTTCATTGACCTTAATCAAACATTCAGAGTACTCTAGTGATTGTTGCTTCAGTCTACCTTCCAATGTATCTACCTGAGATTTCACCACCTGCTGTTGAGCATTCTTGCTGCTTAATAAGAGTCTCCTGTTCTTTGTTCTTTCTCCTGTAGGATTCTAACTCCCAATCCAAATCTTTGATCTGTTGCTAAATATCTTCCTTGTGTCCAGAATCCATTTCCCTATCTTCCGGCCCTAGTCCCTAAAGGATCGGTAATTTAAACTTTACTGTAGATCGATTGCATACTAGACTAGAATTCATTTGAGGTTCAATTATTACTAAACTGGAAAGTCCAAAATTATGAATTAATAGTTTCAATTCTAAAGAAGAAAACTATTATTCTTTCCCCTCCCTTAAAGTAGTTTATGGACAAGAAAACCTCTCAAATCTTTACTTCTTTAATTTTCAGTTTGCCCCCAAAGTATCCATTAGTTAACTTCACACCACTACCCTCTGTTTCTTTTCTTATGCAAACCCAAATAGAATATCTTCATCTTCAATCCTTCCTCCGTCGCTCTCTCTCTCGTTGTTTTATATGTGAAAGTTACATAAGATGATCTATTTTGTGAATAAGTCAAGAAACAAGAATGGTGAAGCTAACTATTGTTGGTAGGGTTGAAGATGGATTACCTCTTGCACAAGATCAAACCTATGTAAACCAACAAGACAACACTAGTTTCTTGTTCTACAAGCAGCAAGCCGAACTCCTTCTAAAACAAATCTCCAAAGACCCATTGTTACAACATCCAAAGATGACCATCTTGCTCGATCATCATTCTCTCCAGTACCAATTCCATATTAATCAATAATTTTGCTTCATCCTTTTAATATTCAATTTAGTCATTTTAATCTTTTTTTTGTTCTGAAACTGTGTTGTGAAGCTTCCTGGTGGAGAAGAAGATATGTTACATCGCACTATCTGATTCTTCCTACCCAAGAAAGCTACTTTTTCATTACCTGCAGGATCTTCAGAAGGAACTTGATCATTTCGACGAGACAACACTTATCCAAACAATCTCAAAGCCCTATAGCTTCGTGAGGTTTGGTAAGATCATAGGAAGAATAAGGAAGCAATATGTGGATACGAGAACACAGGCTAATCTAGCGAAGCTGAATGCTTCACGGAAACAAGAACTTGATGTAGTCACTGAGCATTTGAACGATCTAATTCGAAGACGAGAACTCTCAGGTACTTGTTCTTGCCTTATTCACCGGGAGATTAAAGAACGTTTTTTTAGTTTTGTTATCTTTTTGTATTGCAAGAAACATCAGAAATATCATCTTTGGATCGTCGAATGTCTGTTTCAACCATTTGGTGCTCACGATATCTTCAGGTATATGAAAAAACTCACATGCATGGTTCATCAAATAAGGAATACATTTGTCACACTTGTGGCTTTGGCTTATGTTTGTACTTTATTTTATTACAAATGTTGCAGGATATTGCGTTAAAATGGACACCCGTGACGATCATTATTCTCGTTATTCTTGTTATTTTCAAATCAAGCTTGATTATGACAGATGATTATTTAATTTCAAACATGATATGATCAAGTATTATATAGCTATAGCTTCTCGTTAAAATAATTTGACTTTGAAATGTTCTACGACAATAGTAAAGTCTTTGGACAAAGAAGAAGACATAACCAAATAAATAACACTACCATATACGAATAATTATTTTATCTGTATATACAGATTGTCGTGAAATATAAATAACTAAAACCCGTTATATACAAAAAATACAAGCTTATCTCTGAAGAACTCATGTTTTCTAAGCATTCAGATATGGTTTCTTGATTGTGACTTGTAACACAAGTAACTTTCTTATGACAATCATATGATCTTGATTTACGTTACCTTTAGATGTACGTTACGTCGCTGTTGATGAAGAAATCCTCGGAAGTATAATAATTTGCAAACTCATGATGCGGCTGTTGAAACTCTGTGCAAAACATGGCATCATCCTCAAGTGAAGAGTAGCTCTTGTTGACCATCATCAGTTCATCGTCTTCACTTCGATTTTGAGTTTGATTAATATGCATGGCATCTGTAAAAGAGCAATTGATGTGAGGATCTGAAGAAGTGATCCACTCGGAGAAGAAGAGCTTAGGCATGTTGTTGTTGTTGTTGTTGTTCTCCATGTTTTTGTTGCTTCCTTGTGATGGTGGTGGAGATGGTTTCTCTGGAAGTTTCTGGAAGGAGATCACGTGGTCTAGGGTTTCTGGATTTCTTTTACCGCAAGAAAGTGGTGAAGAAGAAGATTCTGTTAGGTTTGGCTTCTGAGTTTTGAGTTGTGGTTGAGATTTGAGCCATCTCTTCTTCAGATATGAGTGCCAATAGTTTTTAATCTCGTTGTCTGTTCTTCCTGGTAAGTATTTTGCAATCTGTGACCACCTAATCAAACCCAAATTATAAGCAAATTAAACTTTCTTATAATTTTTTCATGAGAATGAAACTTATAGCTTAATGAATGATACTAATGATGCCGTTGAATTATAACATAATACGGAATAAGATTCATGAGTGTGGAAGTTTGTGTTTTTTACAAGAAAAATGTTTTCATTAGATTTTTTCTTACTTGTTACCCAAGGAAGAATGTATCCTCAAGATGGTCTCTTCTTCTTCTGCACTAAACGTCCCTCTCTTTAATCCTGGTCTTAGGTAATTAATCCACCTTAATCGGCAGCTTTTCCCATTTCTTTGCAATCCTGCCACAATAATTAGACTTAGTTAGGGATGAAATTACAATAATGATGAGGATTAAGATTCAACTATAATTTAAAAAAAAAATAGGGATTAAGAAAAAAACCAGCTAGGATAGGAACAGTAGTCCAGCAAGCATGGCCTTGAGAGAGGATGAAACTCTTGAGCTTCTGGTCCTCTTCAGGTGACCATAACCCTCTCCTCTGTCTCTGTTTTGGTCTCTCTCCTGATTTGGTCATCTTCCCCATATCTTGATTTCTCTCTCAAGCTGTCCTAGTTAAGAGAAAGCTTGTGTAAATATGATGAATGAGAGATAGACAGAGACATACAGAGCGAGTATATATGAGCATTATATTATTTTTTTATTATAGAAACAATTATTTGATAAGCATAGATATAGGGGATATTATTTGTCTTTTGATGTAAACGGCAACGCAGGAATAACGTTTTAATTAACCAGAAAACCATAGTCTTTTAGGAATTTATTAAATGGGGCTGCGTTGTATAGTAAAGACACCAGGATATACATATTATTTATGCCATGCAGAATAAAATGAAATTAAATGTACACACGTGTATATATGTATGTTATGTGTAAGTATAGAAGGCAGCTAGTTATAGGTCTTGAGTTAGATGGATTTACAACTTAAAATCAATTAGTGATAAGTCAATTGATTCATACATCTTATATATATTTTTAATGTTCTCTTCTAACTATCGATATGAGATATTTGTCTATAATACGCTCATTCAAAGTGATGGTTCTTTAAGCGTCAATCTCAGAATATACGCTTAAGATGATGACTCTTTGAAATTCAATCTTGAAATGTTTTGGTAAATATCGACGGACCAACTTTGAACAAAATTGATGTTGATCGGATTGGATTTTTTAGATTGAACTATGATATCATATTAAGTTAGATGTACTTCCAACATAAAATCAATTGTGGTAAAAAAATTAATTCATCTATCTTATATTTTATTAAGGTTTTCTTTCAACTACCGATTACCGATGTGAGAGATTTGTCTCTCGTGATAGAAAGGTGCCATCATAAAAGTCTGAAAGAATATGTAAGCAAGGATTAGTTGTAAATCCAAGTAACTTGGTTTAAAGTTTAAGCTAAAGTATTTAATTAAGATTTAAGACAAAGATGGAAGAAGGAATCTTTGCTTGTTCTTGCTTTCAAATGTCTTTTGTTCTCTTCTTCTTGTTTTCTCTAACAAAGTCTATAATGCCTAATAAAATACAGTTATTGACAAAACTGCAATCACTTGGACATTTTTGTTACGGTTTTAAGATGTTAGTATTAGAGTACTATAATATGATTTAACCAAGTGGCTCTCGTCTGCTAATACTTTGACCATTTTGGAACCAATAATTTCTTGGTATGTTTTCACGTAACATTTTCATTGACGTTTAGTAACGTAACTATCACAGTTTTTTTTCACAAAAAGAGACCTATAATGCCATCTTTAAAAGACCTTAGTTAGTCTGAATTACTTTAAACTAAAGCACCTATAGTGAAAACAAAAAGAGTACGATGATATCACTTGTCTTGGTCTCTTTTCACAAAAGCAAACTCAAAACCACTATCAAAATGCCAAACGGATTAGTGTCCAAAATTGACAATAAGTGAAAATGATCAAGACTTTTGTTATGAAAAAACTGAAAATAGTTGTAAATTGACCAATTATATAAATGTGAAAAGTGGTCCAGAGGGGAACACTCTAACGCTGACAAAACAAACTTTGTCTGATTCGAATCAATGATTATGAAAGGAAACGAACCAACTGAATTAAAGAATGTAAAGAATCATTCAATCTGTTAAAAAGATATACCTTCGCTAAGCTTATCAAAAGCGAGCACACAGATTGGACTTGCCGTTTGTGATGCCAAGAAACTTGGCAATGTATATTTGAAAAATGCCTAGTAAATTTTTTTTAACTAATAAATAAAAAATATAGTTTGTTAGAATATTTATGTATTTAATCTTGGTAGGTGAGTCAACACTTTCCTCCTATTTGCTGCAACAAAACTTGTAATATAAAAGTATACGAGTCTGCAATACATTACAAATTTTGAATAAAGTATACAAATAGTACAACACATATTATACATTGTTGTCCCTAAAAGGACAATACATGCAAATTAACAAATATAGTTTCATTTTTATTTTTTTATTTTTTTGATAAAAAAAAAACAAATATGGTTTCATTTTAAGTGAAAACCATTACTAATATCTATGTGTCACGACCCAAATGGGTTTGTGACGTTTTATATTGAAATGATTCCATATTTGTTCTGACTCTTGCGTTTTTTTTTTTAATTATTAAGTTTCCAAACCACGTTTGTTTAGATATATTTGCCTTAAAGACTTCACAAGTTATACATCAGAGAGAAGACGATCATCTAATGATGGCCACTAATATTATTGATTATAGTATAAATCATTATATGATGCTTACTGGCCACGATATAACACTCCCCTTTCTAGGTCTTATGGCTGGCGCTTTGTCACAGCCTGTTGCAAAGTTTTGTCCGGCTACTTTACCCAATGGATGGATAGTTTGGGCCGGGATTCAACACTATTAGGTTTCCACAATTTTGATATTCGTCTCAAACTTGGTATTTTTGCTTATAGCTACATAATCTGTAACAAAAATGTATGAACTGCATAAGATACCACTAGTATCTGAAAATGCGTGTGCAACTTTTAGTTAACCGCTAAAATGCAGATGTGAATTTCTTTGGATCAGATACACTTGTTTTTGGTAAGAACTCAAACAATATAAATTTTCTCAATTGAATTTGAGTGATAGAGTACATACTAGACACTCTTTTACTACTAGATCAACAACTCGTTGGTCGATATACTTGTTTTATATACGATATTAGCGATGATCATTTAGTTAATTGTGTTTATGGATCGGTTTTAGTATTTTGTCGATATTCATACGTTTTCACTATTACAGAAAAGAAAAGACACAAAGTGTAAATTGAAAAAAGTCCAACTCACCGAACGGTGTTCGGTGAGTTGGTGGAAAAGGTTTAAAAGGTTGTTTCACTTATATGGTAAGTATTTTCTATATTGATTTGGTGATACTTACTGTTTGTTGTAAAAGAAAACGAAAGATCATAGTTGGTTCGGTTGGTCAAAAAAAAAGATTATAGTTGGTTCTAGGGTTTGAAGTGAGAGTCGGATATTTTTCTTTGGTCTAAGGTTTTCAAAACTGCATGTCACACCTGTGTGGACAAAGGGGTTCTTTAATCGATTATGGGTTGTTATAATCATGTTCATGGTTAGCATTTTGATATAAGGTTTCTTTTTCTTGTTTAAATTTTGAACTATGTTGTAGCAGTTTCAAGTTGCATATCATATGCAAACTGTATGAACGGTCAAGTATTTTTGTTTGTTTGTACAGTGATATCTATTTGGATGACAAAATAGTCTAGATTTGCAATTTCTATCCATGTCTTGCTCTCAATATATATATAATCTTTAAATATAGTAAAACTTTAGACAATTATCAAGTAACAAAACCAACTGCAAAACAGATTTGTAATGTAAATCATGAGTACTAAGAAACAAAACAAAAAATGTAAAAGTATTTGATTAGCTTCGTTTTCCATAGAAAATCTCTAAAACCCCATCGGATCCTCCAGCCACAAGCGTGCACCAATCTTCATCAGATTGTCTCCAACACACACTACTCACAAACCGACGCTCAGACCCAAACCGGTCCGTTTGATCACCCAACCCACGCACCCAAACCGGTTCACCCCACCTCTTATCATACACAAACACTTCATTATTCTCCGAACCCGACACAACCAAACCACCGTGCCTCCACACAGACAACCCGACGAAGTTCCGGCTATTAACATGCCCTCGACACGTGCGAACCACACGCGGTCCATTACCTATATCCCACAGTTTCAAGCTCCCGTCGGTCGAACCCGTGACGATCGTGTGCTGATCCATGAAACGAGCATACGTCACAGTTTTGGTATGCCCGTCCAACACGAAGATCGGGTCAACGAGTCTTCTGATGTCGTACACGTAAGCATTCCGGTCAGCGCATCCAACGGCTAAGGAATGTCCACCTAATGGATCAAACTCTACCGAACAGATCGAAGCCCCTCCACCTCCAGGCCTAACCGTTTCCACCAATCCTCCATTTCGCGGGTCCCACATTTGAACGGTTCCGTCGTCGGAGCCAGACGCGCCGACAACGGAACCGTTGTGGAGCGTGTAGTCCACGCTCCAAATCTTTCTCCCACCATGCTCGTCTCTCTCGAAAACAGGCACTCCTTTCTCCACGTCGTACTCGGTGACCACTCCGTCGTAATCTCCCGACCCGACAACCCGACCGGATAAGTCGGGTCTCCATTTGAGGCTGCTGAGCTTAGCTGGCGTGCAGATACAACAGCTCTCCACGTGATCACCGTCACGTGACAAAGAGTTTAAACTGTACAGTCTGATCTTTCTAGCGATCCCTCCCGTGGCTAAGATCTCTCCACTCGGGTCGTACTCGATGGCTCCGATGGCGTCGGTTGCGGTGGAAGGGGAGGACACGACGGCGGAGAGAGAGAGGTCCCAGTCGAATCTAGGAATGTTATTGTCTCTGTCCATGATTATTGGCCATGTATATGAAGAAGAAGAAGAGAGATTGTTGATGGAGGATCTTCTAATGTTATTGGGTATCTTAGAGCATAACAATGCCTCCATATGAATGAGTTACGACTCGTTTAAGTTATGTCCACACGTAGCTATTTTACTTATATATACATCATGTGCATGTGGTGTGACTTGTGTATATATATATAAGCTCTGAATTGAAGTGGGGTTTAATTATTCTCCGAAAAAACAAAAAGTGCTATATATTAGGGAGGGACGACGAAACCATATAGTATTTTGATTAAGCAAGAAAATCAGTTGAATTAAATTACTTAATTTATGATAGATGGACTAGCTTTTGTTTTGTGTGGTTTTGAAATAGAAACGCATCCACGATTCACGCCATTGGTACTTGCTGTTCTCCCAATGGTTCCAACTAGAATATTAATTAGGAAAATTACGTGGGGATGTACGCAAATTATTATCTCTGCATTTATTTATTTATTTTTGCCAAGAGTAATTCTAAAACCCTAATCTATCAAAATATGACCATGCACATGGCTGTTTAATCACTCGAGCGACCATGATCACTGGGTATTGTGTAATGGTTAATGTATGTTTTTAACATTAAACCAGCGGGTTTAGCATGGTGGTGTTGAGGGAGCTTCGGCCCCAATACGCACCCGGGTTCGATCCACTGGCCAGACAATTATGGTATCTAATTCCCTATAGTACCAAATGGGCTGCCTCGCGCTGAGGGGTTAGTCCCCTGGGGGTTTAAATTCCTCCAGGTTAAACAAAAAAAAAAAAAAAAACATTACTATGCTTTACATTGTTTCAAAAAAAAGTATGATTTAGAGTAAATAAAACCCTGATCTCTATGATTCCTTATGTCAGAGCAATGGGATAAGGTAGTATGGGAAGTACTATCAAATTGCAATATTTTCCCTCGCCGAAGAAAAAATATGAATGAATGAAAGTGAGCCAATTCTATTTATATATTTTAGGGTGTAAATATATATAGAAATTGATGTGTTAAAAAAAGATATATAGAAATTGCATTAAAGAATGAAGAAATGAAAACACGAGATTAGGTTATACGTTAGCGTTGGTAGGATATGAACCTCAAGTTATGAAACCTCTCTTTACACGACTAGTTTGGTCGTCGTAGATCTCAGCTCCTACGTGGTTCATTTTTTAGCCTCTTTATTTTTATGTCTTGTTTTCAATTTATTGGTGAAGACAAAATTAAAGTGAATGCAAAAAGTACACGTCGATCGACGGTCCATTTACGTTTAGAGAATGCTATTGTTGTATAATAATAAGTGCATGTGCTTTGATATCTTGGTGCATGTTTGGCCTATTTTGACGATTCCAATATATCTTCTCAGATTCGAGACTTTATCTTAATAAATACTCCTCTATATTTTTATTACATGACAGATAGGAGAAGGTATCTTTGGCCCATAAATCTAGGTGCAGCCAATACATTTTCAGTGAAACTAATTTATTCATCCAGGATAAACAAGTTGGCAGGTTAAGTGAGTTCTTCTCACAAGTTAGTCTCGATTGGAAAGAAAAGTTTTACAGGAATGTTCCAAATAAGATAAACATATGATTTACTGTTTTTAGAAACTTTTGAACTTTCATATCTGAATCAGTGTTGTTGTGAATCTAGTTCGATTTGTATGTGATAGGTTAAGATTACAAAACAAGTCGCTTCATTGCTAGGTTTCCTCTAATTTGGTTGTTATACTCCAATGAGTGTATGTACGTCCAAATCTGGTAAGTTCGAAGCAGGTCCGGCCTTGATAAGAAGTGGTAGAAGCAAGGGCTTCTGGCTTTCAAAAATATATATAAGTTTTGGCCACTTTTCCATATTGTTTTTTTTAGTTTAGTGGTATTTATACAGAATTCAGATTCTCAGATGCACGGCTGGATCATTATCAGTCTTTTTCAAATAAACTGCTGGTCCTTTGTAACCGTGGTTTTGAAAACCAGACTGGACCAACCGGTCGAACGGTTCGACCGTGATTTTCTACAGAAACCGAGTCCGGTTTGGTATAAAACTCGGATTTGAAAAAAAACTAGTAAAATCAATAAAAACAGTAAACGGTGATTTGGATCAACTTTTAAATCTGGTTTTAAAAAAAAATTAACATAATAATGTGCTTTCAGTTGTTATTGAAATTTAATATTTCAAAATCAATATTTGAATATTACTATTTAATTAATTTTCTATATTTTTTTTAAAAAAAAGAATGTAAATAAATATATTTTTAGCTTTCATATATTATTTTTATTTTGACATATTCATAAAATCTGAGATTTTATTTGTAAAACTAAATAAATACAATAATTTGAATAATCAATCGCTTGGTTTTTATCAATTTCAGTTTTACATAGTATTCACTTATTTATTATATATATAATTAAATTTATGGTTATTGTTTATTTTTTAGATAATAAAAAGAAGAGAGAATATATTATATGTAGAATTACTTTTTATATAATGGAAATATATGATTATATATTTAGAAATAGAAAATTCAATTTGACCAATTAAATCGGTCCAACCAGTCAGCTATTAGCTATATTGAGCTCGTGCCGGATTCGGTTTTAATAAACGTTGTTTATAAGTCAGGGCCGCTAAACTGGTATTGGTTTGATTCACTCCCAAGTGTGCAATGCGACAGATGAACTTTGAATGCTTTCCAAGTTTTATGCCATGATATTTGCTGGTGGGCCGGAATGAATAAAACAAAAGCCATATATATGGTTGTAATTTGTAATTTCGATTTTTGTTTGGTCCAAACTGATATGGACCCAATTCTAGTTTGATGTGAGTCTCTGGTAAGTTAGTTTCTGGAACAAATAGGTCTGTTGTTTAACTCTTTCTTCCTAATCGGTTTGCTATGCTCTATGGAAGGCACACATATCCTTGGATTCTACTAAGGTTCTTTTTCAAAGAATTTTGGACTCAAGGAACTTGATTACACCATTGTTTTGCAGTACAAGGGGAAGAAATAAAACTAGATTCAATCACGACCTCAAATTCAATTCAACTATAACATTAATAAAGATTTAAAAGGGCATAGTAATTATATCCTAGTCTGTCTTTCTTTATCTACAAAATGCATTCTCAGGGGAAACTAGTTGTGGTTTGAGAATCGAGTTTGCGAGTCCTTTTCAATGTCTAGGAAGATGGGACAGGAACATAACCGGTACGAGCTCTTAGTGTTTCGGTTCTTTTGCTTCTCTCCATCACTCCCACCAGCCATTCTACACTCTCCTTGATTCCTCTTCTGCTCAACCAAAAACCATTTAAAAGTTCCTCTCACTGCTTTGAGTATTTTCTAATGAAGCTACAAGATTCTTGTGATTATTACTTACCCATCATATCCAGAAACTGCTTCAAACATGTACACCCTTTCGTCCAGTTTCTTTAGATCCAAGTACCGATCCAGTTCCTCAGCCGAGACAGCATTTGGGAGATCCTGGTTACCAGAATCAAGACTTATCAGAGCAACAACAAACACATCTTTGGAGAATTTAATATAAAGAATGAACACAATGCAATATCCCTACTTGCTTGTTTGCCAATATCAAAAGAGGCGCTCCTTGCAGATCCTCATGCCGCAGAGCTTTTTCTGGTTGAATGCAAATTTATATTATAGCTTCATAAATGCTTGTTTTGGAGTCAACTTAAAGTTACCTAGAGCAGATTTAGACTCTTCAAAGCGGGAAGGGCAAGCTGCATCGATCAAATATATCAATGCGTGTGCTTCTTCGTAATACTTCTCCCAAATCGAACGCAAACCAGGCTGCCATAAGATAGCCAAAGGCATAGTTATTTGAACAGAAAGACTAATCCTTTTTGACTATCATGTGCATTTTAAGGATGGGAAAGAGATAAGCTTTCTGATTTATTACCTGACCGCCGAGGTCCCAAAAGACAATCTTAGCATTAGAGAGTTCAATACGACCAATGTTAAGGCCAACAGTGGGAACAATACGATCATGTGGAAGACCTTCAGAGATTGAGTAGAACGTCTTCAACTTCTCCAAGAACGTCTAAAACCCATCCAAGCTATGTAGATTAGAGATGAATCTTCAACATGATTCTTGAAGTATTGATTAAAGAAAAAGAAGAGTACCGTCTTGCCAGCTTTGTCGATACCAAGAATGAGGACATGGAACTCAGTCTTACTAAACATGTAAGTCCACAATCCATGCATCAGAGAAAACATCACTTCCTCCTCCTCCTTCCCTAAACAAAAATAACAAAAAAAAACAAAAATAAGAGTGTTGAAGAGAGTCATAATATAGCTTAAGCATAACAGAAGAGTGAACAAGTAATTCTCCATTTCCCGGATCTAATTTCAGAGAATCCACATTGCAAATATCATATCTCAACACAACATTACATCAACTTACCTAAACCATTTTCAATCACCGAGGGTTAGATCACACTATCATCAACAACATAGATAAAGTGGATCACGAATGTCTATAGAGATCAAAAACAATGAATCACACATTCGTATACTCACAACATGAAGATCAAAAGGCTTAGTGAGCGAAGAGCTATATCAAATTTAAAATAAGCAAAAAAATACTTACAGTTGTGAAGAAGATCTCGTTTTGCATTCAACTGTGTGGTCTTCTTCTTCGTCTTCGATTTGATCTTACTCAAAGAAAAAAAAAAAACTTCAAAGGTCGAATTCCAAAACTGCCCTTACTTGGTCTTCATCCGCTTATCCGGCCACGTGTCACATCACGAAATCGAACGGTTTTTAAGGTTCTTACGTGGCGAGATCTGAATGTATCTAATCGCTGGAGGGGTAAATTCGAGAATTCCTAAGGCCCAGGGTCTGCGAGCTAGCGATCGAGAAAAGAAAAGTTGGTGGAGAAGATTGAAGATGACTGATCCAAAGAAGTAAGTGTTCGTCGGCTTAACTTTCGGTGAATCTTTTTGATGCTCCATCGATTGGTTCTCCGTTTATTTTCCGATTTCAGATATGGGGCTAGGGTTTATTACACATGTCTATTATAGCACACTGATACTTGTTACTTGTTGAATTTGCTTAAAGGTTTTCTCGATCCCCTAACATCATAGATGCTTCCTTGTTCTAATTCTTTTCGATTGCCATGTTTTGATATGATGTTGTAGGTTTTGTAACTTGTATTGAATAGTCTCTCTGAGATCCTGCATTTAGTGATGTGAGCTGTTTCTTTGTCTTTTAAAGGTTTTGTGAGTTGACTTGTTCCTTATATCCTTGTGTATGTTTCTATGGAAAGTTAAGCTGATTGCGCCCGGAAAATAGAATACAAGCAGCAGCTGAACATGAAGTATGTTTCTCCTTCTCTGGTTTGTAGCATCAGAACGTTACCTTTGCATAAGCTTAAAAATGAGATTAGAGGTGAACTGTGTTAGTTTTACTGATGGATAGAGATATCTATAGACATGAAGTTCTAAGCCTTCTATGGTAGTACAAGCATCAAACAGCTCTTTTATCTACTACCCTTTGAAAAGGAAAATTGGAAGTGGGAGCTCTAATTGTACACGTTCATTGTTTTTTTCATATGTAGTCTAATATCTTATGGGGTTGTTTCTATCAGGCTGCTGAAGATTAGTCTCTCTTGGTGAAACAGTAAAATGTTAGTTTCTTTGTGTGGCAGGGGGCGTGTACAATGGGATGAAGCTAATATAGTGGAAATTGAATCTAACAAACCTGTTAGGCAGAAGATCACTGAACCTAAGACTCCCTACCACCCCATGATTGATGATGATGATGATGATGATGATGATGAGGATGGTTTGTCTCTTTTCCTCTATTTGGTTTATGTTTGTGTTTTCGCTGATATATTATGGCAATTATGTATATATTGTTGATACATACTTGTTATCATCTAAACATAAAAAAAAACATAGTATGTATTTTAGGCATACAGTTTTGTCCTGATTGTACCAGGTTCTCTATCTCCTAGAGGAGGAAGATCGTTCAACGAATGCGTAGATGATATGCAACGTGCGGAAGAACTGAAGAACGCTCTGAATGGTGAAGCAGCTTCTTCCAGTAGGTATACTAGCCAGGGATCTGGTTCTGGTGGTGGCTGGAGCTCGTCTGAGGATGAAGAAGCAGATCCAATGGATCAAGATACTGAAGGTCGTCCTCTCAAAACCAAACAAACATTAACTCTCATGTTTTATATTCTTTTTGCTTGATCTCATGTTCAAAAAACACACAGGTTTGGAAGGTGAGAAAAATTCGAAGTTCAGTGAACACAGAAGAGTACATTACGATGAGTTCCGGAAGGTGAAGGAACTGAGGTCCCTAGGGTCCTTTTACGAAGAAGAAGAAGAGGACGAGGATGATGGCGCGAGTAAAGCAGAGACAACAACCTCACCACACAGTAAAGAGGTAGAAGCAGCGGAGAAGTCATCTTCATCCCCAAGTTGATGATATGAAACATTTGTTCAATCAAAATGTGTACTCTTCTCCAGGTTTTATAGAGCTCTCTCTCAATCTCATTTAAACCTTTTTAAAAGGAAATGGAACAAGAAAAAAAAATTCAAGATTCTGAAACTATGTTATGTTGCTACAACATTTTAATGCAATTGCGTATAATCAGTATTGTTTGTCGATGTTCTTGCCAATATTGTATCAGTTCTGAATGTTTGTGTTTTGTTTTACTCCAAAGGTACTCTATTGTAGAATGAAAAATAGAGTGAACTCATTTTATATATAGAGTAAACTTATTTTTTACTCTATTATAGAATGAGAAATAGAGCATCATTGGATCAATTTTACTCAAAACTAACTCTATTTTAGAGTGGAAAATAGAGTGAGATTGGAGATGCTCTCAGTAGTAACTAAACAAGTGTTTTCTATGCGTCGTCGTTTTGTATCTATGTAAATGTGGTTCAAATTGCACTGAGTGAAGATCATATAATCTAACTCGACCTTGATCTGTCACACATCAATGGCGAACGAGCAACGCGACGAAATGTCGAGATTATCCTCTCAAATTTGCAACCAGATCTCTTCCGTCTTCTCCAATCCCACCCACCCATACCCACCACCGTTGGATCTCCTCGTAACAAAACTCACCGGAGTCTTCCACCGCAGAGCTCGCGTCTTCCTCCACGGCGTCGGACGCGAAGGCCTCATGCTCAAAGCCTTGGCGATGCGTCTCTTCCACCTCGGCCTCTCCTCTCACGTAGTCTCCGACGTGACCACACCTCCGATCGCATCTCCCGATCTCCTCATCGCATCCGCCGGTCCCGGAGGATTCTCCACCGTGGACGCGATTTGCTCCGTCGCGAAATCGTGCGGCGCTAAGGTTGTGGTCATCACTGCGGAGCCGGAGACGGGGAGTTGTGTGAAACACGCGACGGATGTTTGTTATGTCCCGGCGCAGACCATGGCGAGTGACGGCGGAGGTGCGGCGACGGAGGGGGGAGAGAGGCCGTTGTTGCCGATGGGGAGTGTGTATGAAGGAGCGTTGTTCGTGTTGTTTGAGATGGTTATTTACAAACTGGGTGAGGTTTTGGGTGAGTCACCTGAGTCCATACGGTGTCGTCACACCAATCTCGAGTAGGGATGTTGCGTTGTTTTCGCATTTCAGTGTATAAATGGTTGTTGTTTTGTGTTGTATTATATGCCACGAGTTGTTTTGCCATTCCTGTTGAGAAATGTTTGCTGTTTTTAAGTTTGGTTCATCAAATCTTTCTCACTCTTTGAGCCTTTTTTATTCATAAAGGATTGTCCAGTTCTACTAACTTAATCAACTTACCCATATCCGCCATGGCAAGATCCATAATCATCAAACTCTCCGTAACAATTCGCTCCGTGGGATCTTTGTTGTCGTTGCAGAACATCGATCCTAACCCCACCTATAAACTCTAAACTTTATCCATATAGGTTGTTGGTGCGTTTTGCTTTCCTTGAACCCAAAATTTTATCATTTAACAATCATGTCACTAATTGAAATTTAAAAATAAGGGGTTGGGATCAATGTTATGCGGAACCAGCCTGAATCTCAAAAGATATATTGTTACACTCTCACACATCAAAATACCTCTGGTGAACCAATCCCATATCATTTTCTTTTTCTTTTGTAAATTTACTTTATTGATGTTACAACCATCTTTTTTTTGTATACTAAAAGACTAACTCCCAGAAGAATGATTAATTTATCAACCATTCGAATCATTTCTTATTTCACTTCAATATTATTCATCTTATTATTCTAAACCCATTGGTTTTATAGCAACTAACAGAAAAGACAAAAAAAAAACTACAGCTCAAACTCATAGTCTTTATTCTTAAATATTTTATTTCCATGATCTCTCCCCATGCTTCTCCTGTCACTAGAAAAAAAATGAAAAAAATCGACAGCTGGTTGTTAGATACATTACCATAGTGTGTACATATAGTATAGAGAAATTAATGTTTTAGACGTTATAGTATGCTCTTACATAGATATAACAACGTCCATATCATCCGCTGCATGAAAGCGTAGGGATGCTGCAGCGAGTGGGAAGCCTAGAGGCAATGCGAATCGTGTTGCAAAGGCATTCGCTCGGCACTGCCTCAAGAGCACTGCAACACTCGGCACTCGGGTTCGTCTTGTCGGCTCCAGGAACGACGAACTCACCACACACGTTCAGTCCACTCAAGTGCCTGTTGCAGCTTTGTCCGTTCGCCACCGTCGCCACCAAGACCAGCGTCACTAGGACGGCCACCTTCATGATCGTGGCCAATGAAGACTTGGAAGAGCTAGACGATGATGCCATCTTCTTCTTACTTTATCTTTTTATGTATTATGAAATATATTAAGAGTTAGGTTGTTGTATATAATTAGATGTAATTAGGGAGTTAGGGGTTTACTTGTGTTTATATAGAATCGAAGAGGGTTCGAAGAATGATATATGGTGAAGAGGGTTTATGTTCATAATCCGTGAGTTACCTAACGAGAGAGATCAAGTTAAGCTGCAGTTTTGGTGTGTGTGCGCGGGAGTGTGAGGAGAATGTGCATGTTTGTTATTCATGAATACTTTTTATGATATATATTAATTGATATACACAAGGAGAATTTGCAAAATTATACTATATAACTTTAGGAATGCATTCTTTTAGACAATGTAAATATATACATATGTTTATATTCATATACATACGATATTAGCTAATAAGAGACAGTGAAATAACATTTTAGTAGTGTGATAGAAAAAGATAAGAACTGGCCAGAGCTTATAGTCAAACATATACGCAGAACTTATAATTTAATATTTTGTAACTATTTAAAAAGTTTTAAAACAGAAAACAATGTTGGATGTATTATCTGTGGAAGTTAATGACGTATTATGTTGTTAACACATTGTAATTTGTAACCAGTTTTCATGGTGTTTTCGTATTTCTATAGTCTTCTAGTTTTTATTAACTTATAATTGGTTAAAATAGTTGTGGATGAAAATAATTTTTAAGCAAAACTGAGCAAAAAGTCGACATCATGGAAAGATCGATCCATATAGCTGAGCAGTTGAGAAAACTCTCATGCCAATAGAACATTCGTATTTGACAAAATCCTTTATATCTCCAAATCCACTCGGAGTTAGAACTGTAACAAGATCTAAACAACATTGATGCCAAAAAGATCTAAATAACACAATCAACATAAAACTTAAAAAGTTGTATATATAATATATATACAACAACTCAAAAACATGTAAGAAAGTTGATATTGGTGCAGTCTAAAATCGCAAACTCTACAATGTATGCTCTTAGTGCATGTGTGTTTTAAAAGTACTTTTTTCTCCTTACACCAAAAAAAAAAAGAAGAATTATTTTTCCTCCGTAAGACTAGGTCAAAATAAAATTTTAGCGGAAAACGTAAACTGATTGCAAAGTAGGTTGGTTTTGACTAAAATCTGGTTAACTATGCGGCCGAGTTGATTTAGGCTGATACATTACAAAAATTCCTAGGAACCAACACATGTTTGGTGTAAAACTTTCTAGAATAACTTGAATTCTAAACTCCTCTCAGAGAATAATTTGTTCAACGACTCATAGTCTCTATTATTTTAAATCCTCGTTTCGCTGGTGCATATTTTTTTAACATAATTAATATGAATGTCAGTGTTTTGAAAGCTAGCAAAGATCTGACAGTTTTTGACTTTTATCATTACTAGCTTAGACGTGATTCACGTGAATCAATTATTTATCAAATGTAACCAATGTTTAGTTACTTTGATAATCAAGGTGTCACTTCAATCATCGTAGTAATAAATTATACCACTAATGAAGGACGACGCATCTATCTTTTATGCTAAGAATCATATAGCTGAAATGAAATTAATGGACCACCATCATTCACTTTTGTGAGTGGTTACATTTAACATCCGTGAATAAGAGATTTAACCACTAACACAAAGAAGTGGCACATACAACCCACTGGACGAGGGAAGTTCACGCTACGAACGTGAGTTTTCAAGTATTTAATTATGTTATACTTTTAAACATTGACAAATGATTAATTCGAAATCTCGCCGTTCTATTCGCAGAATGCGTTGGCCACAAGAGCCCAACACTTTTCTAGATTTTTTGCACCCACTAGGCTCGACATATAGAACATTTTATGTTAATGATAATGGTTCTATTTACAATTTGCAGAGGAAAATAAAATTATCACTTCACATGTGGATCAGGTATAGCTCATTCTCAAGCGTTTTATTTAAATTAAAACTATTTTTATAAGTATAACGAGGTCCATATGTTTTCAAAACAATAAAACTCAATCGTCATAGTAAAATCTATGCATATCTTTTTAAATAATAAAAAAATATTTGTAATGTTAATAGATAGTTAAGATATTCATATATTTAATTTCCTCTACCGGTAACTAGGATTGTGATATGATTAGCATCTTTGATGAAACCATGCACTTTGAATATATTTCATATAAATCCCCAACAAGTCTTTCTCTTTTTCTTTTAATAATGTTTTGTAAGTTCCACTTTTTGCCCATCACTAGTTTAGTAACGGATCCTTTTAATAATTTTCTCAATAGACTAATAAAACCACCGAATATACACTGTATTAAATCAACGCAAAAGCAACTTTCGGAAAATTTAACTCTTGAAAAGAAGATTGATGTCCCATACTTATATTAGTTTTCTATTTTTTCAACTGATTTTTTTTTTTTTTTTGAGTTTTTTTCAAAACTAAACTTTTTGATCGATAAATATTTGAACCACCCTATCGTTTAATTAGCTTTCCCCAGGGAAAAAATGTGCACAAAATCGCTGTCAGAAAAACGACTGGTTCAAATAAATATAGTCCTCCTTTTCAAAAAAATTAAATATAGTCCAAAAGTCATAATAAATCGTCGAATTCCCATCCATAATTGATCGAAACATATTTAACTGCACTACATCACAAAATTTTCTTAGTAAAATAATTTAAAATCATAAAATATTCTTGTTCACATAAATATATTTGTTCCCACGTACCACCCTTTCTCTCCTTTAAAACCAAGAAAGCCATTTAACTTCCTCCATTAGACAAAGAACAAAAGAATCGCAAATATGTCAAACCCATTTCTTTCATCCTTATATTTTCTACTTCTCCACCACATCAAACCCGAATCTTGAATACATATAGACAAAAAAAAAAAAGATCAAAGAGTATATATCATCAGATTTTTTTTTCTATGGGGACAGCTTCATCAAGCCTCTCAGGATCCGAGGGTTATGCTGAAAAGTTATGCGGTCTCGAAGACGTGCCTGAGAACTGTATAACGGCAATGTTCATGTACATGGAGCCACAAGAGATATGCGTACTTGCAAGGGTAAATAAGTCATTCCATAGGGCTTCGAGATCCGACACGGTGTGGGAACACAAGCTTCCCCGTAACTACAAGTTCCTGGTCCGAAGAATCCTTGAAGATCAACAGCAAGAAGGTGATAAAGACAAAGTTATTAACCGCACGAAAGAGATCTATGCCAAGCTTTGCCGACCAAACCTCTTCGACGCCGGCACAAAGGTTTTATCTTATTTATATTTTGGTCTTTAGAATCTTTTCAAGTATTTGATGGTCAAATACGTCCTCTAGACATTTCTTGGGGTGTAGAAAAAGAAATAATAGATTTTTTTGGGAGATTAGTATAAGAAGAAAAATATTGGGCGGAACTGTAAATATCTTAATTAGTCTATAGTATTTTATTTAGAGATGGCCGAAATAAAAGGGTTAGAAAAGCTTAGAGGACACTGGAATAAATTCTACGAATACACTTTAGACTTCATGCCTAAAGCATAATAGTTGCACTGTTCCTGAAAAGTATAATTTCCTAGAGTTCTTATGCTTATTAAAAACATAATTAATGTTTATGATTAATTATATTATTTATTTATATTATATTTTTGACACCTATTTATTTCTATTATATAGTTTTCAATAATTAATTATCAACCAATAAGATTTAAATATTTTAATTAAAAATTATACAAGTTATTTACATTAATTAATAAAAGTATCATAAAGTCTAGAAAATCTTTCTTTGTGAAACAAAATGAAAGCTTAAAAAAATATTTTAGTGAACGTAATGCAATTAAATTATTATTATGTTCCACACTTTAAATTCTGGGTGTATAAGAATATAAATAAAAGTTAGGCAAAAGAATCTTTATAAAATTTTTAGTATCTTTTGGTCGTATTGATCGTTTTTATTATAAATAAAATATGTTATGTATAACAAGACGCACTATTGCAATTTGCCAAGTTGAAATAAGGTGCCCCAGCTTTTTTTTCTCAACTCACCAGTTAGTATATATACACACACACACACATATATATATATATATATATATATATATATATATATATATATATATATATTCAAAAGATATCTGGAAGTTTTTAGGGTCTATTCGGTTTTATCAGAAATTATCATGTTTATTCTAGAGAAAATAAAATTGAAAAAAAGAAAAAATCTGTATCACTTTATGGATCAGTGGTTCCGGTATGTTTGGATTTGACATGCAAATCAAACAACAAGGCTAGTATTAAAAGGGAATCCGTCAAATGGGTGTGTTATGTGTGTACGAAAGAAGAAACAAAAAGATTATAATATGAAAATCTTATAGGGTTGGTTGCCATTTATTTATATATTAATTAAAATTAATAAAGTAAATGTTTGGATTGTAATGAGAAAAAAAGGAAGCATGGTTGGACAAGAGAAGTGGGAAAGTGTGTTTGGCGATATCACCAAAGGCAATGAAGATAACCGGCTTTGATGATCGCCGATATTGGCAACATATTTCTTCCGATGAGTCCAGGTCCTTTCTCTTTCTCTATAGGGAACATATCTCTTTCATTTTTTTTCTCAATTTATTGTTATTGATTAGAAACAAAAATCTAAATAGATCAAAAAATTTAGAATATAGTATAAAATATACAAGGTGAGTGGATGAATAACCTAAAAATCCAAAATCTTCTTGCCTATGAGTTCTTTAGACAAAACAAACATACTAGCAAGATCATCCAAAGATTTAATTGATGAGATAATTTAAGCCTAAAATCTTGCTATTACTGTATCTTATTGTGTTTTCTAAACCTATCGTTAGTTCTAGTAAGAATCGAAGATTTTGTCAACATTTATTTGATTCTCTTTCAAACTAATCATTGGATCATATAAAAAGTTGACCTTTTGTTGGCTACAAATTGTATAAGCATGCAATGAATTATACGTAGAATAACAGAATAAATGCGTATACGAAATGTATAATGACGTGTAATATATAATACTACAGCTGAAGTAATTATACGTATTGAATCTTTAGATAAGCTCGATCTAGCTGTTTTGTTTAGTAGTATATATGAAAAGTTTTGGGTCCTCGACGGAAATGTCATTTTCTCTTATCCCAATTCGCGATCATATCAATCATTATTATATATATATATATATATATATATATATATATATTGAAAAAGATCATATCAATTATTGGACGGCTTTCTTTCAACTATCATTTTAATTCTATTTTCCCACATATTTCCTCGTATAATTTTTATTGAATACTATTCGGAAACTTTATCCAGATTCTATCCACATAATTCGAATATTTAAACGGAAAATATCAAAAAGTCTAATATATATAGATAAACATCACCACCAATTCATTATATCACTCTAATATTCATATATATGCCCTTCAAGAGAAAAACATCTCTTGATTGGTAAGATGCATTGTGGTAAGTCTATCATTAGCAAGCCTTCTTGTTAATCAAAAATTATGTGTAACCATATAAATAAATATTATAATGAACACAAACAAAATAAATAATATTAAAGAGTGAACACGAAAATTTCATCTTTAAACAAGTTTTAAAGTGAGACTTTAAAATAAAATTATTATTTTTAAATCATAAAATTAAACATAAATAACAGTTGTTTTTAAATTTATTTAATATTTTTTTTAAAAAAAATTGTTATTCACTGTTCCCCTATAACTTCAATGGAAATAAATTTATAATTAATTTTGAAGAATGACATGTCTAAGTTTTTTTTGGACAAATGACATGTCTAAGTTTAAATTATGTAAATTTTAGGAATATCAAAATTTCGTTATTCTTTTTTCTCTTCCATTAATGCTGCATTTAGATAATATTTTAGCAAAAGCACAGTACTTATCTATAAGTCTATTATATATCATCGAATATTTCTTCCACTTGTTATTTCATCATTGAGTGACATATATATAGTCTACAGATTAACCAAGTGGTAAGAGTACTTAATCAACATTGTCCCCCATTTAATAAAAAATAAAATAAAAAATCAACATTGTCCCCTTAAATACCAACACTTGCATCTGTTATGATATTTTTTTCATTCTTAACTTCTTACGACTGTTAACATATTATTGAACCTTTTGTTCCTTTCAGATTTGGATCAATAGCTTATCTTCGGCAAGTTTGGTGGTTAGAAGCAGTTGGAAATATCAAATTTGAATTTGCACCTGGAAAATACAGTATACTTTTCAAGATATATTTAGGCAAACCTTTGAGAAAGTGTGGGAGAAAAACATGTAACCTAGACCAAGTTCATGGTTGGGATATCAAACCGGTCAGGTTTCAACTGTCTACATCGGACGGCCAATGCGCTACGTCGGAACGATATTTGGATGAACCGGGGAGGTGGTTTTATCATCACGTGGGAGATTTCGTCGTGGAGAATCAGGACTCACCAGTTTGGGTCAAATTCTCTATGCTCCAGATAGATTGTACACATACCAAAGGTGGTTTATGTTTAGATTGTGTGATCATATGTCCATTTGAGTGTAGAGAGAAATCCACGTATTTCGATTAATTTTTGTTTGAAATGTTTTTGTTTAGATTTTGTAGGCTATTTATTTATTATTGTATATAATAAAGTCTCTTTATATTGTAAGATAATCGTACAACTATAGTCATGCAAATTACAAAATTTATTGATTTATTATTATATTATTAATTACGAAAATATTACATTGGTGATACAATGAAAAGTTATATCTTCTTATAAGAATTCACGTTCATATACACCATAATGAACCATCTTAGGCTTCGATTGGTACAACAGATGATAAAGCATTAGCAGAATGCTGTAGAAGCAGTATGCTTCAGAAGCTGTATGCTTTCATTAAAGTTTTTAATAAAGTGATTGGAAGAGCATTAGTAGTATACAATTTAAAAATTATCATAGAAGTTAGTGTATAATATATTTATTTTAAAATAATATCTATATATACTATATTAATAATCTATTTTTTATTACAAATAAAAAAATATTCATTTTTAAATTATATTATATTTTATATGTGAAATATTATTATTTACAAAAATGTAAAATCTATGTTAAAAGATTATATTATATTTGGATATAACATAATTTTTAAAATTATAAAACAAAAGAACAAAATATAAATAAATAAATTATAAAATTTCTATATAATTATCAATATTTATTTACAGAGTAGTAAATGATTCATATATAAAATTATTATAAAAATTAATATAAGATATATAATTTATTTATTAGTGTCTAAATAATATATATATATATATATATATATATATATATATATTTCATATATAAATAAATATATATTATTTTATGCTTGTTTTTTAAAATAATGAATGATATGTGTAATTATATAAATTATATTATACTTTAAATGTGAAATATTGTTCTTTTAAAAAGTTAAAAATATTTAACTGCAATCTTTATTTTAAAAATATAAATTTATATTGTTTTATTATAAAAATATTTTTTATATTAAAAATAAAAATAAATCAATTATATATAATTGTTTTTTAATTTTTATATATTTTAAATGCAAATGCTCCTCCAAAAGCTTCATATGAGAGCATTGAGCCTAGAGCATTTGGAGAGCATTAGCATTTAGTAAATGGTCTTCTAAATGCTTCTGAGATAAATGTTGATTGGATAATAGAGAGCATAATGCATATGCTAATGCTCTACCAATCAAGCCCTTATTATGATTTGTGACTTAAGTTTCTACTTGCATCTTTGTTTTATAAAAGCGCATATTTCCCTCTTCATTGCGAAATAAACACCAAAGTGCAGATCCATAGTAATTAATCTTCTAAAGGCGAAGCGAATTCCTAGATGCACTCGCCATAGTACGCTTTGGTAAGGATAAAAGGCACGCCTTGGTATGTGTCCAAGGTGCAAATGCACATGGTCCAACTTTTTTTTTTATCACACATTTAAGTTCACAATCAAATAGCATTGCATTTCTAAGTTCATATATAGTCTACGTATTACTAACCTGCTTTATAGGCCTGTGGTCCTTAAAACGAGCGTACTGGAGCGCTATAGAGGCATTGCCTGCCATAGGAATCCCAAGACAAGAAGCAAAATAAAAAAAGGTGGCCACTATGAGGGATTTGAACCTGGTTGCATGAAGGAATCTTGAAACCTAGAAATTTTGCCACTAGACCAAAGCAGAGTTTTATTATTTTGTGGCCGTAATTTTATTTATAATTTAACGGCTGGAAGCCACTGTTTCTTTGGCTTGGCCCAAGGACCGACTCTGTATAGAGCATCATATGCTTTTTACAACACAACTTGTGTTATGTTGGAATTTCTTTTGTCAATTATCATCATTAATTTTCAAAAATAATAAATTGTAACTAAGTAATGATAACCTAGTAGCAAGAGAAGATCATTTTTGTTGGTCCTGCATTTGAATCTTGGTATTGATGAAGGGTCTGAATGATAATATGCGGAATAACTTCGGCATTAATCAAATAGTAACAAAAAAAAATATTTATATATATAGATATTTGTAGATTTTTTTTACTATACATGGAGGTATGGTGTGAGGCGATCAGTACCATTTGGATATTCGGATGGAGTCTAAGTTGTTATTTACTTGGCCATGCGACATTGAATTATGTCCGCTCAAAATTTGGACTTTTCGGTTTCAATTCTTGAAAATTAAATGGGTCCAACACGCATAACTAAAAACAAATTTTGGTTTAAAAAACCGCATACCTTCCTAATCACTAACGTAAAAACATAATTAAATTATCAGAGACCCAGAGCTTCCACAAATCTTGATTAATAATTAGTGTATGGAGAAATCCCAATGGACAGACATAGTCCGATAAACTTGATGTTAACGGGTCAAGTTTAAACTATTGGGCCAACCAACCATTATTATCCGTGCATGCCCTCCTTACTGGGCCTATCCTACATGGCAGAGGTTCTTCGCGGAACCATCAATGCCCGATACATACATAAGCTCTCTGGTCGTCTCTCAGGACATCTGAGACTGAGAAAGCAAAATGAGTATTCAAATTTGTAACTTCCCGTTCCATCAAAGCTTCACGCTGCAACCACGCTCACAAACCCCCGCGAGGTCTACACGAATCTTCGCTCGTACGGAGAATGAATCGTCACGGTCTGATCAGCAACAACTCAATCTCTCCGTCCTTCGCTTCACTTTCGGTAACCTCTTCTCTTCTCCAATTGAAAGTTACTTCCTTTCTTAGAGAGATTCTGAATTCGTTTTGTAGGGATTCCTGGGCTAGACGAATCTTATCTACCGAGGTGGATCGGGTACGGGTTCGGATCGCTTATTCTTCTCAATCACTTCTCAGCTTCATCTCCAATCAGCCAATCTCAGCTGGTATATATAAACCTGGTTTAATCCGGTTCTACAATGTGATTGTGTCGTGGTTTACATTGGTTAAGAGTAGTATATACTATCTTAGTTGCTGTTGTAGAGTAAATTTTTTAAAATAAATATCATTTTCTATATTTATAGATCTGGTTAAATCCGGTTCTACTTCTTGGTTTACTTCGGTTAAGGGTACTTTATAGTAGCAATGGCTTACTAGTGTTTGCATGATTGTGTTGCGTGGGGTGACAGAGATCAGAGGCTTTAGGGTTATCACTTGCTGCTTTCTCCATTGCTTTACCTTACTTTGGCAAGTTCCTCAAGGTAACTCTCTTTACATTGCCTATTGCTTTTGTTTTGGCCACTCTAGTGAAATAAGCTTTTTGCTGTGTTAGGGTTCTGAAGTAGAGAAAGTGAAATAAGCTTTTTGCTGTGTTAGGGTTCTGAAGTAGAGAAGAGAAGCTTACCTGAAGAGGGTGAACAGGTTTTTGTGATATCATTGAGTATTGGAGACTCTTTGAAGGAGGATTTGGCTTGGGCAACTTACGTTTTGTTGAGGAATACAAGTACTGTAGCTGTGGTATGGTGTTCTTTTTTTTTGATCTTATGTCCTACTTAGTTCTCTGTTTTACTAAGAAAGCTTGTTTTTTATTAACTTCAGATGATATCGCTTCAAGGTGAGCTTTGTGTTCGTGGGTACTGGAATTGCCCTGGTCAAATGCCAAAGGCTCAACTACATGACTGGTTCAAGAGAAAGGTTGATGAAATAGGCCTGTCTGATGTAAAGGAGACCCTTTATTTCCCTCAATATGCAGGTATATTGTGTTCCTTGAGTTTGTTCAGTAGTGTGATGGAACATACATGTTAACTTTCAGTTTGATTTTAGGTTCTGCATTGTCATGGGACATTCTTCCCCAGGGGACGCGTTCTGTTTTTGTGCAACCTCTCGTAAAAAAAATAGATGAAACTGAGAAAATGGATGGGTTTTTGCTGGTGGCGTCTACTGCTGGATATGCATATAGCGATAAAGATAGAGCCTGGATTGGAGCCATGGTTGATAAATTCAGAGGTTAGATAGTTCTTATGGATGTAAATGATATAAGTACTTGTTGCTTATTCTCTTTGTGCGTTTCTGTTAAATTGAGCAAACTTCAGACAAATTTTTCTCATGGTATCTAAATGTGAGATGACTTTGCACATATCTATAGCACTTGAATTAGACAACTTTTTCTCATGGTAGTGCCTTTTGCTAATTTATTAGTGAGACTTCAGGATGCCATGATCTGGCACTAGCAATATACAAACATACGTTGGTACCGAAACAGGAAGATATATTGCTATCCATGATCAAAGGGCATTGAACATCGTATTTGCCAGGCCCTAGGATAATGTTTTATCAGATGAGTTTGTTAGAGTCCTCACCTATAATTGAATATCCGTGTTATCATGAAAGGAAATAACAACCTGTTTCTAAACTTGATGCTTAATTTGTGACTTGCAGGATGACATGAGCTGTTCATGATAATGTAATTTGACTCGTATCTTGATTGGTGATTGGCGAAACACTTCAGTTCCTACAGGAATTTCTCGAGGCCATAAACCAAATTCTGTAAAACCAAAAGAGAACAAGGACAAGTGATCAGATAAAAGTAAGTAAAACATCAATGGATGGAAAATACTCGCATGTTTCTTTGCTACCTTGAGGCGTACAACCTTTCTGATAGCGAGAAGTAGTCCAGGCATTAGGGACCTTACGTCAACTATCTCGTGTTTAACAGTGTAAACCTGTGTCATAAGAATTTTTAAAGTAGAGAACACAATTGTAAGTTTGATTTTGAAATAGATGGGTGTAATTATAATTACATCTCCTGGACTTGAGAAGTAGACTTGTGTACTAGATGGTAGTCCAGGTAGAACCATACTGTGAACACGAACCCCGTCTTCTCCGATTACTTGACCTCTTGCCTGGAAAATCAGGAAACACACAGCTCTGTTTGTGTATAATATGTACATGATCCTAACTAGTCCATCGTTAATCTTTCTGGCATTTTTTTCTACAAGCGTATTCATGCTTTACCTGAACATCAGTTGAACTATCTTCTCTGTTGTAGATCTGACCAAGATTTGATATATTGTTTGCAATTTGGGTAGCTTCTGGAGAAGGAAGATCCTGCATTTCAAAGGTATATTTAGAGCATCTTCTTGTGATTTGATTCATGCTAACTCTCTATATACCATGGCAAGTGCTCTCAATATGTTAATTAGTTTTGAGCACCAGGCCAAATTGTGTCAAGTTAAAACCGGAGTTCTGTGAAATGTAAGTTAGATTTTCTTTTGATCATACCATTGCATTAGGCCTTGACTCCACGATTTCTACGTTGTTGTAGTGGAAGGAAGCCATGATAACAGCCTGTTGGAGAAGTATAGATCCTATGGATAGAGTTGGTGCTACAAGGCATCCCTATAACACAATCCCTGGAGAAATTAGATTAACCTGACCAATTTATTGTCTAACAGTTGTTGCTCCAGGACAAGCTCGACCTCACCAAGAAAGAAAACAACAAAACGAATTTGCTGAGAGTATCTCACCCTGTGCTCACCATGGTGGCCTTGTCACATAGTTCAGATAACGCTGATACTGTCTCTGGCTTAATCCTAGGTACATACACCACACTCTTCATCCCAAATGCTGTTGCCTTGATACAATCAAAGACCATTTTTCCATCTTAGTGGGTATAACAAGGAGCTTGATAAAAAAAGTTGTTAATCAGTTACCTGTTTTACATTCTCATACACTGTTGATGGGTCTGTAAAGTCAATCACAACTCCGACTTCTTTTCCCTACCAACAATATTTTTCGTTTAGGTTGTTCCGTATAAGTTACTCTGGTGGGAAACAAGAGATAAGGAAGGTTTGGAAATAATGGAACCTGAGATATTGAACCTAAGACCATTGTTAGATCACTCACTACTGGTATCTCTAGAGGCTCTTCCATGTCACAGAGCTATAAGAACATTACAGTAAGGGAGTTAAGTCGATTAAATAAACCAACCAGGTGGAAATGATATGTTGATGTGTTGTGAGTTAAGTCACCAAGCCAATATCTTCGCCAAGAAAATGGTTGTCGACAGCACCAGCTAACTCCATTCCCCTGGCTTTAGTCACAGCAACTGCGGCGGCTCTTCCTATCTCCTTTGCAGCTCCGTTTATGATTACCTGATATGGACATTTGTAGCATTTCATCTCAAGCTGCATTGTATGGATACTCCTTACGATGATGATGTTACCTTTATGTTGTTTTGGGAAGGTTGAGAGGCGGAGCAGGAAAAAGAAGGCCTTGAGGGTTTGAGATGTTGTGAATGTGATAGCTTGAAGAAGAGGCAGTTCACAGCTGCCATTGCTCTAACCTCTGTGATAACTTTTCTTTTCTTTTTTTTTAGCTTGTGGTTTCCTCTGCCTTTGATGTTGATAAGAGTATTTGCATTTGTTGTCACTTGTCAGCTATTTTAAAACGATGTGGTTTTGAGGCCTCTGGATGGATAAGATTCTGGCTCTTCTGATTTGCTATTCACTCTGGCTCTTAATTTATTTTTAATAAAGTGAATGTATTTCTTTTTTAGTTGTGATAATAAAGGTAATTTCTTTTCAAAAATGTATGTTTTTAATTTTCCAACAAAAAACATCGCTATTTTCTACATACATGGAGATGACTGAATACTCTTTCCGTTTTACTTTATATGTCGTTGTAAGTTTTTCACACAAATTAAGAAAACTATTAAATTTCATGTTTTACCTCTAATTAGTACATTATGTTATTTGATTATGTTAATTAGTAAATTATGTATTGAAAACATAAACGACACTTAAAGTGAAACGAATTTTAAACTCTACAACGACAAATAATCTGAAATGGAAGGATTAGTAATCAATATTTTAATTATAATTTAATTTCCAACAAACCAAAGGAAAAATATCAGATCAAATTATTCTTGTTTTTAAAAAAATTTATCTAAACCATAGAAATAGAAAAATAATTTATAGAAAATACGATTCTATGGAAAGATACTCTTAAAGAACTTGCTTTCCAATAAAAAAAAGAGAGATACGACGACACAAAACTAGGGTTTCTTTCTCTCGGAAAAAATAGGGTTTTCAACAAAGTAGCGATTTTGTGGCCAAATAGCGTTCTCAATCCCCAACAGGAAAGTCGGTGAAGATCCCAAACCAGGTTCTGTCAAAGGCCACTTCATTGATAGAAGCTTCTAAAGGTTGTTGAACAACCACAATTCCACTCTGCGTCTCACTACGCAGTTGTATCTCTTTCTCGAAGTTACCATGTTTTGATGTCTTTGTCGACATGATTACCTCACGTTCCGGCGAGTTCTTCAACGTTTATGATAACTACATCTACATGATTGATTGTAACGTCAACCCCTTTCTTGCATTAATACACATTGAATAGATACTCAATATAATGATTTGTTATAACTTCCTTTGTTCCATACAAAGGAACTTGTTGGAAAGTCCAACACTATAATGATGTGCTCCCTGTTCGGAGTCTCCACAAATATCAAACCGTATCTTTTGGCTTCATGACATTACTACCAGGTATCTGAGATAATCTTTTCTTTACTGATCTATATGCATGGTTTATTTATGTTGCAGTATTGGTATGATCGTACGTTATGATTTGTGAGTGTTCATATGTTTTGAATTATCTTTTGCGATATTCTTATGCCGTTTATGATTAGGTGGTTGGACTTTGCTATGAGGACTTTTTTGTCTCATGCAATGAGGACTTCTTTGTATAGTTTTAGAATGGTGTGTGATCACTATTTACTTGAAAAGTTAAAGGTAGAATCTCTTTTCTTGATCCTGCATTTCATTGGTATCTTTAGAGTTACTCATAATGAGCGAAATATTATTTCAGGGTTGGGAGAATAGGGTTCGAGCATGGACTTCTGTATGGATGGATCTTCTATTTATGATATATGAAATATCATCTAATAACGTGCCTTATCCATTCTCTCTCGAAAAGTTCATCTGCCGCTTAACCTAGGGTGGGGTCTCTAGGGCTTCCAGCGGTCTTCGACGGAGGTTGTCGAGGTTGCCACCCACGAGACAACGAGTTTCAGGATCTGGCGTTAGTTTGGTGTATCTCTTTGCATTCATTGCAAATTTCAAACCCTCCCCCTTAGAGCCGGCCTTGGATAGAAGCCAAGAAAGCTTGTGCCTCCGGCCGCCACAATAGTATGTATTTAACGAGCCACATATGGACATAAAGTTCTCAATAGCAGGGTGGTTGGTTGGTGTTATGAGGTTTACAGGTCACGGTTTTGCAAAATCCCAGCCACATTTTTTTTTATTTCGGCTTCTATCCCTATAAATTTTAGGACCGGCTCTGCTCCCCCCCCTTCACGAAAGTTTCATCTCAGTATAGTGGTTGCTCTACGTTAAAGGACGACGAGGATGCCACCAGAAATCTCTTGTCAGTCATTGGGGATGGGGTTCATCTTCCGATAATAAGAAAGTCTTCGGCGTGGGTGGTTCTTTTGGTTGGGATGGCGGCTATGAATGTTCTGTTTCTTTTTGGATTGGAGCCTTCTCCCATCCATAGTGTGGAGACATTGTAACATTCCGATTTATGGTAGATGATGAAGTGTTTAATAGAATTGATTTGACTACCTATGTCATCAAAATTACCTTTTCCGTCACACATATCTTTATAACTCTAGAGTTAAGCGTGTTTATGCTGGAATAGTGGAAGGATGGATGACCTATCAAGAAGTGATTTCCGCCGATATCGGGCGAGTGAGACCAAAGCACGGAGAAATATCATGTAGTGATTGTAGAGACAATAAACAAGAATTTCAAACCTTGGAAAAATTAATGCACTGTTCGTAGCATGGAATAGAGCCCACAGACCGAGAGAAGAGGCGTGAAAAACCTATTAACCGTGAACGATCGGAGCGTTACATACATACAATGTGTCTCGAACTTGTTTTGAGGTGAATTTGGTGTGGGTCACAGTGGCTAGGGTTAAGATCTGCTTCAATGACGACATGTAGGGCTGCAGGACGCCTCCGTAGACGGTCTCTTTACGGCAAATTAATGATGATGGAGCTCGAGCTGGATCTGGACACTCCGGCCTCACGAAGTCCCAACATTCGGATCGTGTCGTCGATGTTCAGCGGAGGAGAGTTAGCTTTCCTTGTCTTTTTTTCCTTAACCTTACATCCTCTTTGTTGTTAGATATATTACTTTAGTTAGCCAATTCTCATGTAACCTAGCTCAATTGCTTCTCCATCTCACTGGAATCTTGTAATCGATGTTTTAATTATACTAGCTCAGTAGTCGAGAGATAAGCAGACCGGTTATGGACACCAACACTTTAAGATTCGATCTACGTGTTGGACGACATTACTCCTAAACAATCTTTACTTAGAGTCAATTCACATATCCAAAGAAAAAAATTATCAATAGGCTGATTTTTTTTTGTTTTTTTTTTGAGGATTAGTGTGAGTCTTTCTATAAATCCAGAATACTGTTAATCAAAAAAACTTCAGGGTAATCAAAACACTTTTTATACTAGCGCATTCTTTTGTCAACCAAATAAAAAGGTTAATTACACTAGTTTCCAACAAGTATCCAAAACATGTGTACAAAGATGAAAATGGTCACTAGCATTCTTAGGGCGTTTGGGAAAAATATATACACAGCCTGCACCATCATTAGCTCATGGTTTCTTCATCAAACTTCACTAGCACTTTCAACTCCTAACGGCTAAACCTGAAAAAAAATTAAAACAAAAAACAATTAGAGAAGTAAAAACAATACACTATAGTTCCAATTTCTCCCTATTTCACTAGCTAACATTTAGTACAACCCTAAAGATCGTGTTCATGTGTATACACAAGAAAACGTTAAATAGAGAGATGTAAAAAGATCACAAACCTATCACCATTACAAATTCACATTCCCTTGGAAGATGGGCGGTAATCTTGATATTTCCACGTTGAACCTTCTCCAACCTCTGGGCTTAGCATCTTTTTTATCCACTCAATTCGAACGATCAGCTCTTCCAAGTCATAAACTGCAGCTTCAACTGAATCTGACTCGTCTATATTTAGTCGAATCTCTCCATTGCCTTTCACTTGCTTCGTGTCTCTCTCTGTCTTCTGTTGCGTGTCTCTCTCTGTCTTCTGCTTCTTGGCTTTCTCTGTTTGATCTTTTCCAGTTTGGTCAACACATGGAGCTACATGATCTAATGTAAAAATGAGTTATAAATAGTTGATGTGTGAAAGAAAACCAAACAAACATAGGAGTCATATAAGTAGCAAATCTAACCTTCTTTCTCACGTTTCAAGAGTTTAACACTTTGACTTCTTCCTCCATCCTACAACACCACCACGTGATCAAACAAAATGAGCAACTACGACAAATAAAGATACCAAAATCATAATACAAATCACTTATAAGACAAAACTAACCATAGGAGGAAGTGTCCAGCCCTCTTCAGGTGACCAATCCAACGTTGGACGCACGTCCTTACGCAAAGCTGTATAAGTTTCTCCTTCACCAAGTGGTGGTGGAAACAACTCAATCTGAAAAAGTAGATAATTGGCAATCCCAAATTAGATTAAACTCAAGTGGCCAAGGGACAAGAAGAAGAAGAAGGACTCGATAACAAACATCTTCGCTACAACAATATTTTTTTTTTCACTACATCAATATTTTTTTTTTCACTACATCAATATGTTTTTGACATGTACCTGTAATGCATTTCTCTCCACTTCCAAAACCGTTGCACACCAGAAACAGTCTTTACACCGCCAATCAACCAAGTCTCCTACTTTCCAAGAGCCATAAACCACAACAAGAGGTACTTGATCAGCCTCTATTTTACGGACTTGACGCTCATAGTGAAGTGGTGGATATGGTGGTCGAACCATCAGCCACTCTTTCTCCTCATCTTCAAACCGTTGGTAGACTTGTGTGTGATGTATCTCTAAGATTTTCAAAAGTTAAATTCACATAGACATTACAAAATACTGTGAAAATGATAAGATATTAGTTAAACAAAAAATGTATATATATATATGCAAAAGAGGATGATAAAACTCACCTTCTTCATCGTAATCAAGATACTTCAAGCTGTAGAACAATTTCCCCTCCTCCGTGTATATGTTTAATATCTATGAACCATTAAAAACAAAGGTGTTAAGATATGTTTATATATCTGATAATAAGAGAGCATCTCAAACATTAGAAAGATAAGTTCTAACTAAAAACGGATGTTGTGTGATTCTTAATTTGGACTAAATGCATGTTTATCTTCCTAATCTCTAATATAAAATTGTAATTTGGTACGATGCATCAGTACACAATCACTGAGTTTTTTTATTTATTATGTAGTGGGCTTTTGTCTCTAAGATTTTCTAATTAGTTTTTTCAGAGATATATGTGATACTGAATCATGATGACATATTGTAAGGTTTGAAATTTGCAACAAACATGTAGAAAGATCACTTTTCCGTTGTTGGAGACACTAGTGTCTCCTAGTAGCAAGTTGATGTCCGTCTTGGAGTCTCCAAGTAGAGTTCTTGTGTATTGGGTGGTGCAAGAACCCTACTAGGAGACACCAAGACGCGTAGCGACTTGCTACGAAACCCGTTGATCTCTACCTATCCTTTTGGCAATAAATCTATTGAGTTTCCTTGCTCGTGCTAATATATATTTTGACACTGTTACCAAAAACTATCCGTTGGCTTTGTCGATATGAATGATCCAGCCTTCGACTGGGTGTAACCAGCCATAACTCGGGACAACTTCAAAGCAAAATTGATGGAAGGACTTGATGCTAATCTATCTGCATCAATAAATGGGTAAAGGATGAATGCACACTGATTTTAGGTCTCTTCCCAATAAAGGGTTTATGAGAGAAAAGAAGACTCCCTGAAAAAAACGAAGAAGCTCTCTCTAAAAAAAAAGAATTTGTGTCCAGAAGAACAAACTCTCTCCGAAAGAACATACTATCTCTCGGAAGAGAAGACTCTTAGAGTTCTTTAACAAGAGGATAAAGTCTTTCTCTAAGAAGAAGAAAGAGGACTCTCTCTTAGAAGAAAAGAGAATCAATTCTCTCTCGAAGAAAACTGAGTCGTGTCTCCCTTTGAGGAGGTAGTCTATGGGAAGTGGAGACTTGGAGAACAGTCTTTCTAGAAGATCTAGTTTTGTTTGTGTACAAAGATCTTTAGATCTAAGAGAGGGCACAAAATGCTCATGACTTACTTTTCAACATGGGCTCCATAAACATGTTGATATCAATTGGGATTTAGAATTTTACAATAACCTTGGGTCATAGATGTCACCTCAAGTGTCATGTTCTAATCATGCAAGGGGGAAAGGTACATGCATGATCAAAGGGTTCCAAATGTATGTGCTTTTGAGGTAGACTCGGAAAACAAACTCCAGATATCAATGTCACCAATCAATTATGCCTTGAATTAGTAATGAGAATTATTTTAAGGGTTTCTTTTTTTTTTTTTTTTTTTTTTTTTTTTGGACAATATTTTAAGGGTTTCATGATTCTAATGTTGGCTCTAGATGGAAACTTAAAAATTTCACATGTAGCAAAGCAACTACTTCTTTTCATATGCTCATCTACTTTAGGCATTCACCTTGAATATATAGTTGGATTTTAAGAAGTGGGGTGTAGATGATAAAAGAGATGCTTTTAAATGTTCAAAGACTTCAAATACTTCGGAAAAATAGAGTCTAGTTGCATCACCTCACATCGGAACCAAGCACCACAATATGCATCTTCCAAAGATCTTATTTTAAGATCTTGACCAACTTTGAAAGGCAACTTCGTTTGAGTCATTTCCTTTTTAGGATCTGCAACTTATATTGTTCCACATACAGAGTTTGGATGAGAACAGAAGATCAATCATGGAAGGGTGATATGTTGAAGAGAACATACTACCTCACAGAAGAGAAGACTCTCTTAGAGTCTCCTTAATAAGAGGAGAGTGTCTTTCTCTTAGAAGAAAAAAGAGGACTCTCCCTCTCTCAGAAGAAAAGAGAATCAACTCTCAAAGAAGAAAACATAGTAGTCTCTCTAGAAGATCTAGTTTTGTTTGGAAATAAAAATCTTTGGGAAGACGACCTATTTCCACACCAGAACTATGATATAGTAACAAATGTATACAACTTTCAACCTCGGCCTAATTGCACACAATTAAAATTTAACAACATACTTCCACACACGATGAAAGTTCGAAACCCGTTTACACACATACCAAGATTAATCTTGGTTTAATGGTTTATTACATTAACCGATAGTAAACCTAAATGAAGATCCAATTAAACTCGACCCGGACCCTTGGAAAACCCGACCCGTTTCTCTCTCTCTCTCTCCTCTGCAATCTCTTCTATCTTCTTCACTCTCTCTGCTCGTTTTTCTCTCTCCTTTGTTCTTCGTCACTCTCTCTCTATGCGTCTTGTCTCTGTTTCTCCTTCTCCTCCTCCTTGTCTTCTCTCTCTCTCTCTCTCTCTCTCTCTCTCTCTCTCTCTCTCCCTCTCTCTTTGTGTGTGCGTCCCCCTCTCTGAAACTCTCTATTCGATTTGGAGAAAGAGAAATTGAAGAAGAAGAAGATAGCGTAAAGGCGAGGGAGAGAGAGACATAAACCGGTTTAATCTGGTTTATATTTTCTAATCGGATAGTGACTGGTTCATATTTGGTTTAATTAGATAAACATTGGTTAAATTAAAAAATAGAGAACACTAAACAACTTTAAACCGCTATTTGTCGGTATTGGTTCGTCCTTCAAAATTTAGGGGAAAACAGGTTTCGAACTTTCATCGTGTGTGGAAGTAGATTGTTAAACTTCAATTGTGTGCAATTAGACCGAAGTTGAAAGTTTGTGTACATTTGTTAATATATCATAGTTCTGGTGTAGAAATAGGTCGTCAACCCAAAATCTTTAGATCTAAGGGAGGATACAAAATGCCCATGACTTTCTTTTCAACATTAACTCCATAAACATGTTGATATCAATTGGGATTCAGAATTTGACAATAGCATATGTTCATAGATGTAACCTCAAGTGTCATGTTCTAATCATGCAAGGGGAACAAGGTGCATGCATGATCAAATGGTTCCAAATGTATGTGCTTTCGAGGGAGACTCGGAAAACAAAACTCCAGATATTGATGTCACCGATCAGTTTTGCTTTGAATTAGTAATGAGAATGATTTTTAAAGATTTCATGATTCTAATGTTGGCTCTAGATGGAAACTTAAAGATTTCACATGTAGCAAAGAAAATAATTCTTTTCATAGGCTCATCCACTTCAGCCATTCACCTTGAATATATAGTTGGGTTTTAAGAAGTGGGGTGTAGATGATAAATGCTCAAGACTTCAAATACTTTGGAAAAATAGTCAAGTTACATCACCTCACATCGAAACCAAGCTCCACGATATCCATCTTCAAAAGATCTTACTTCAAGAGTTTGACCAACTTTGAAAGGCAACTTTGGTTGAGCCATTTCCCTTCTAGGATCTGCAAATTAAATTGTTCTAATTACTAAGTTTGGATGAGAAAAGAAGATCGATCATGGAAGGGAGATATGTTGAAGAGATACAATCTTTGACATGTCATTCTAAAGAGAAAAAATTGTATTAACCATTGACATCTCAATGGTTAATGTTCTTCAAACTTAGAGGACATCAAGATCTAGATATTAATACCAAAAGTTTGAAACTTAGACTGCATATCAAAAAGCAAAAGTTTGCTTCGAACTTGAAAGAAGTTGGAGACCAATATTTTAAAACTTAGACATTGAAAAAATAAAAACTCAGATTTCTTTGAGGATGTATACTCTTGCAAACTAGCCATTCTATATCTAATAGTAAAACATGTATATCCACTATATAGTAATAAAAACTTCACTAATATAAAGTAGTTCAAACAATGACTATTGTATAAACAATTGTACAAGACTAATGCTAATAAAAATTAAATTTTCACCCAAACAATAAAATTAGTTTATTAGTATAAAATTTTGTTTCAATACTAATTAGTTTTCTTGATCCAAGAAGATGACTATCCAAAATCATAACAAACACAACCAGTGTGTATTGAAACAAAATTTTATACTAACAATCTATCTTATACTTTGGGTTTATCTCAAAGTTCAAAACCAAAATATGAGAAAACTGATCTTTTACTATCAAAAGCAACTAAGAAGTTATCTAACAAAAAAAAAAAAGCTATCTAACTACTCAAAATCGAATCTAATCACTGTCTATCCGAAAATTGAAAAGAAAAGAAAAAGAAGAGGAAAAAAAAAGTACCTGATCCACAATACAGCGATTCAGATCTGAAAGAAGGTTGTTCTGCGTTGTTAGGGCGGCAGGGTAAAGGCCATGAGACACGTATATATACTATTTTCGTGTGGAGCCCTAATTTTACGGGCCCATTGCTTATCTAAATTTATTTTCCTTCATGTGAACTTAAACAATTAGTCCAATTGAAATTTGGGCTTTGTACAAAAAAATGACGATTGGGCTTAGTCAACTTATACGTGGTATATTTTCAGGGAATTTTTAAAAATACAAATTTTCTTATATCACTTTTTAATTTTACTTTCATTAAAAAAATATTTTCTATAAATAACGTTTTTAATAGGTAATTTTTTTTAAAATTAATTAAAATTCTAAATTTTACATTCCTAAATTTTACCCCATCCTTCAACTCTAAACCCTAAGTCTTAGATTAATTAACCTAAGGATTATAAGTGTATTTTTTTCTCTTAAAAATAAAAGTAAAAGTGATTAAGGTAAAAATAAAAAGTGGTACAAGGAAAATGATATTTTTGACAATTTTCCTATATTTTCAATGGTCTTTCTTTTTACAATGTGTATTTGGATTAGTTTTATTTATATTTTTCCGTTCCAAAAAAAATTCATGTTTTAGAAATATTTTATATTCAATATATTAATTAATGATAAATTGTAAATTTCAAAATGTTTATTAACTTTTTATTGGTTAACAATTATGAAAAATAATTAATTACAAAAAACAAGGTATTAGTAACTAAAATTTTATATGTTTTCTTAATAAATGTAAAAGTTCTAAAATATATATCTTTTTGAAATAAAGAGAATAATTTGTAATCAAATCTCGCTTCAAACTCTCAGCACAATCAAGTGTCTGGACATTTTATCTGCACCTAAAATTTCATACCAAAATTGATTCGGAAAAATCAGTGTAGGTTTAGGTATGGGCAATGTCGTTTTGGAGGATCTGCAGATCTTGGATCCGATCTAATTTGAATCTAATACCCGATAAGATATCCGAAATATTCAAAATTTTAGTATATATGGATGTTTTAATTTATTTTTGATATTACAAAAAAAATTTCAAGCTTCAGATTCAAGTTTTGGGTATAGTTTTGGATTTCAGATAAAATTTTAGTTTTTCAAAAATATAATTCGTGTAGTCAAATACTTTTCGTTTCTTCGAGTCAGATTTTAGATATCTTTTGAGCTTTGGATATTTTCGAATTTTGAATATTTTTCTAAATTTTGAATCTTTTTCAAGTCCTAAATATCCAAACTGATTCAAACCATTAAAGACAAATAAAATTAGCCGAGTATTAACAATTTATAGACAATTAGTTTTGAACCGTTTTAGATCAAAAAAAATAGAACCAACATATTCTAATTATTCCATTGAATCCAAATATCTAAAATCTGAATGATTAACATCTAAAACCCAAATTCAACCCAAAGACCCTAGCCCAACCAAGGTTTGGCGTTTTCTTTTTTAATTTTTATAAGTGAGAGCTGATTCACACTTTAACATCTCATAATTTTCTATAGTGAATATAGCGTTTGTGTTAATCCATTTGTTAACGAGTGGCTTCAATTCAATTGGCCGCGGAAAGAAATATAATTTCAGAGTGACCTATCAACTTTTTTTTTTTTTTTTTTGCCGTCCGTGACCTATCAACTTTGATAACTAAACCTATGAACTTTTATAACCCAATATAACTAAACATTTTTCCCTTCATTAACTTTATACAAAAAAACATGTTTACAGGTATGAAATTGGGCATTAGCATTCTTAGGGCGTTTGGAAAATATATACACAACCTACATCATCATGTCTTTTCTGCATGACATGTGCTGCACAAAATTCTACATCTCTTTCCCATTCTACCATCGAACTTCACTAGCCGTTCAACTCCTAAACCTGAAATTTTTAAACAAAATACAATTAGAGAAATGAAGAATACAAATACAATACTCTCTAGTTCCAATTTCTCTTTATTCAGTAGAGAGATGTAAAAAGATCACCATTACGAATTCACATTCCCTTGGAAGATGGGCGGTAATCCTGATATTTCCAGGTTGAACCTTCTCCAACATCTGGGCTTAACATCTTTTTTATCCACTCAATTCGAACGATCAGCTCTTCCAAGTCATAAACTGCAGCTTCAATTGAATCTGACTCATCAATATTTAGTCGTATCTCTCCGCTGCCTTTCACTTGATCCATGTCTCCCTCTATCATCTTCTGCGTGTCTTTCACTGTCTTCTGCTTCTTGGCTCTCTTTGTTTGCTCTTTTCCAGTTTGGTCAACACTTGGAGTTACAGGATCTAGTGTGAAAGAAAACCAAATGAATTTTAAAACCAAGCAAATATAGGAGAATAGATTTATTGTCCATGCAAGTAGCAAATCTAACCTCCTTTCTCACGTTTCAAGAGTTTAACACTTTGACTTTTTTGTCCATCCTACAACACCACCACGTGATCAAACAAAATGAACAACTATGACAAGTGAAGATACCAAAAATCATAGATAATCAACTACAAATCACGTATAAGACAAACTAACCACATAAGGCAGTGTCCAGCCATCTTCTAGTGACCAATTCAATGATGGACGCACGTCCTTACGCAAAGCTGTATAAGTCTCTCCTTCACCAAGTGGTGGTGGAAATAACTCAATCTGCAAAATAGATAACAACAATTCCACTTAAAAATCCAACTGATTTTAACTACATCAATATGTTTATGAATGTACCTGTAATGGTTCTTTTATCTTCGCTCCCAAAACCGTTGCACACCAGAAACAACCATCTCTCCACCAATCAACCAAGTCTCCTACTTTCCAAGAGCCATGAACGACAACAAGAGGTGCTTGGTCAGCCTCGATTTTACGGACTTGGCGCTCCTGATAATATGGTGGATATGGTGGTCGAACCATCAGCCACTCTTTCTCCTCATCCTCAAACCGTTGATAGACTTGTGTGTGATGTATCTCTGAATCATAAAAGATTTTCAAAACTTAATTCAAGCTTAGACATTACAAAATATTGTGAAAATAATATGATATTAGTTTAAACAAAAAAATAGATAGGCAAAAGAGGATATGATAAAACTCACCTTCTTCATCGTAATCAAGATACTTCAAGCTATAGAACAATTTCCCCTCCTTCGTGTATATGTTTAATATCTAATGAACCATTAAAAACAAAGCTGTTAAATAAGCGAGCATCTCAAATATTAGAAAGATAAGAAAAGTTATAAATAAAAAATATGTTGTGTGATTCTTAATTTGGACATAATGCATGCTTATCTTCCTACTATCTCTATTGGGTATGATGCATCAATACACAAACACTAAATTTTTTAACTATTACTTTGATTGATAACATACAAAACTCGTGAATGTATACAGTGGACCTAAGGCTTTTGGCTTCTTCAACATGGTTTTAGCTCTAAGATTTCACTAACTAGGTTTTTCAGAGATATATGTGATGCTGAATCATGATCAAAGATGGCATATCTTGAGGTCTGGAAACTGCAGCAAATATGTAGTGAGAGATGCACTAATGCTGCGGAAAGGTGAGAAGAAACTGATTGCAGATAGAGATAACTTATTTATCTGGTAAAGTCAACAGAGATATCGACATCTAAAGCAACTCCATGGCCTTGGAGTTCAATGCCACAGGAACTCTACTAAGAGACACCGACGATTGGGTAGAGTCTGTAGACATGTGGCAACTTGCTATCAAATTGATGTGATCCTGACCAGCTCATCCTGACCAGTTCAACCATCCACAAAAGGTCATCCGCAAAAGGCCATTTTTTCCAGCTGGCACAACCAGCAAGCAAAGCGAAATGGGCGATCCGAGTGTATAAACTTTGCTTGAAATGGTTCGTAAGGTTCATGAGCTCACTTGGACCACCAAGGAATTATGAGGAAGAGATCAAGCTTGGAACGAGCTTACTTGAAAGATGGTTGATATTTCATGATTTAAGATCCATTCATCTACAAAGGCCAATCTGATGGATCACTCAGTTTTTCTTTGATTTCTACTGACTCAATCCCATCTACTATCAGTTATAAGTCATGTTCTTGGGCCAGCCTACTCAAGAATGGCAAAGAATGGCAGAGAAAGCTTGTTGGATGATTAGGCCTATTTTGGGCTGTTTTTGGGCCGAATTGGAGTTTCTAAGGTTTACAACTTTGATAAAGAAATAAACATGCTCTTCTTGGATATATTTTCGACCAAGCAAAGCCCAAGAAGTGCCAGCTAAGGTCCAAGACGTGTGAAGGCCAAGAGTCAGTCCAAGTTTTCAGTCTTTAGTAAAGTCTTTGTTTTATGTTTTCTACATCTTGTATTCTGCATTGTTTCTTTAGCCTTTCCAACTCCTTTTTTGATTTCTTCAGTCTGTAAACTCTTTAAAAAGCCTAAGTTTTCCCATGAATAAGATCAGACTTTGTTGAATAAAAACCTTGTGTTGTTGAGAGTGATTCTCGTTGTTCCTTGTGGACAAATCGATCTCTGGTGGATTTTAAAGATCAACCGGTTTATCAAGATAGTTCCATCATATCTTGTGGTGCCACTCGACGAGCTGAAGATCAAGAGGCGTCCTAAGTTAGGCTCTGAGGGTTGGATTTAATATATTCAAGGTTCAAGCCACACGTTCTCTCCAATCCAAAGCTCCACCGTCTTGTTTCTTTGAAGATCGTCCTAAGTGCAGAGTTGTGTGTTGGATTTCATATATCCAGGTTGCTTTTTCCACGACTATCTAAGAGACAATGATTATCCATATCATCCTCAAACGATTTCAGGGACTGCAGCCTTGCCTAAGATCGCATCACAAATCCTTTGAACTCTTCATATCTTTTGGCGACCATATCTAGTAACTTTGCTTGCTCGTACTGATACATATTTTGATAGCTAAAAGACACATGTATCCAAAGAATGTCCCTCAACTTTGTCAGTATGAATGATCTAGCCTTCCAGTGGATGTGATGGTTATACCAACAATAACAGCCATAACTTGAAACAACTTTCGAGCAAATTGATATACTGACTTGGTGCCAACCTTGCAACATCATCAAGTGGGATAATTTTGATGTTTGCCAAACGAAGATAGTGAATGAATACATCCCATATTTTAGGCCTCTCTAGAGAAGTTTCTCTGAAAAAGAGGAGTTTGTCTAGGAGAGAGCGAAGTCTCTTTCCAAGTATCCAAGAAAACAAATTCTCTCTAGAAAAGCAATTTTTCTCTAAGAAAGCACTCTTTGGGAAAGTAGTGCGGGAAGCAGTATCTCTGTGAGAGTAGTCCCTCTTCCTGTGAAAGCTCTCAGAATCTCCCTATACAAAGGATTTCTCTCCTAGAAAGCAATCTAAAGGATTTCTCTATAAGAGAGATTATCCTTTTGGGTAAAAGAGTCTAAAGGTCCAAGGAAAGGTTTATATTTCTCATGACTTTCTAGTTGAATCCATAAACATAGTTGACAACAATTAGGTTTCAAAATTGAGTATAGCATGAAGTGGTGGGTTTGTCACCTCAAGGACCATGTTCTAGCTATGAAAGTACATCAAACCTACAACACATGTCTATTTGACAACTTTCTATGAGAAGCTATACCTAGATGTGCATTTAAAATGATGAACAAGGTGCATGCATTATCAAAAAGGTTCCAACAATATATGCTTTTGAAAGAGACTAAGAAAACAATCACTATTCTTTTAACTGGAAGCAAACTACAAATATTGAATGTCATTGATCAGATTTTCCTTTTATTAGTAATGTGAAAGTCTTTGAAAGATGACATGATTCTAATATTTGCTTGAAAAGGAAACTTAAAGATTTAACATGTAGCAACGCACATGCTCTTTTTCATAGGCTCATCCATTCAGCCATTCAGCCATTCACTAAGAGGATAGAGTGACTTTCAAGAAGTGGAGATGTATATGATATAAGTGATGGTTTTGAAAGCACAAAAACTCCAAATATGCTTAATAAATCTTTTTCAAAGACTACTAAATTGCTTCCTTGAAGCAGTATAGTCTAGTTACATTACCTTGCATCGAAACCAAGCTCCGCGATATCCCCCTTCAAAAGATCTTACTTCAAGTGTATCCCCAACTTTGAAAGGTAAGCATGTTTGAGCCATTTCTTTTTTTAAGGAACTGCACAATTAGATTTGTTCCACAAATTGAGTTTGGATAGGGAAAAGATGATCTACCATGGAAGAGTTATATTTAAGAGACCATATATTTGGTCTTAAACTTTGAATAGCAGAAGTGTGCTTCACAATTTTAAAAATTAGGATAGTTGATGTGGTTGTGATTCATTTGCATATGAAAAACAGTTATTTTATGAATATCATTGCAAAGTAGTCACACACTTAATATAATAACATTTGTAGTTACAATCTTGTGAGTAAAGTTCACACAATTGTAAAAGTGTGTTCATTCCAAAACTGGATGAATAACCACTTCAATCACATTTATTATAACAAATGTAGTATAAGTAATAGTAAAAACAAAACAATATGAATTTAACAAATATCATACTAAAGTTTCACCCGATTTATAAAATCAGCTTGTCAGTATAAAACTTTGTTCTAATACAATTGTTTGTATAAGACATTCAATAACAATCAACTGTATCAAATCAAAATTTTATACTAACAATCTATTTTACAATTTGGGTTCACTTCTAAATTTTGAAAATAAAATAGCAAAATGTGAGAAAACAATAAGGAAAATCAACTTTGAATCTACCCAACTCAGGAAAATCGAATCAGACATAGGAAAGAAAAGTCTGAGATGAGAACATAATACTGTACTTACGAAAAGAATTAAACATGCAGAAGAAAATACCTGATTCACGATCGACAGTGTTTCAGATCTGGAACTAAGAAGACCACTTGTTCTGACGGCGGCAGTTTAGGGAAGAAAGGGCATGAGACACGAGTATTTATATTATGTTCATGGTGGACCCGTAATTTTTCGGCCCATTACAGCATATTATTTCATTTACGTGGAATTTTAACTAATACTCTAATACTTATTTTGGGCCTTGTACAGAATAAAGTCGATTGGGCTGTATTTAGAGGTGTCAAAATAAGCCAGCTCGCTCAAATTAGCTCAGTTCACATTGAGTTTGAATTTTTCGTGAGCTAGTTCAGCTCAACTCATTTATAATATGAACTTCAATATTTAAACTCGAATTCAGATCATTTAGATCATGAGTTAAATGAACTAACTCATAATCTAATATAGAATAATAATTAAAAAATAAAATATTATAATAACTTCTATAATATTATTCAAAATTAAAATATTAAAAAATCTAAAACATTAATATTAAATATTAAATAAACCAACACTTAAAAAATAAATTACGCTAAACCAATGATCTAACCAACACTTAAAGCTAAACCAATAATCTAAAATCCCTATTCTTCGAGAGAGTCTTGTGACAATTTATCTTCAAGTCTTCATATGTCCAAATCATAAAATAAAATAAAACATTTATAAATATTTAATATTAAAATAATCACAAAATATAAATAAATAATTTGAGATTGAAAATATATTACCATTGTCGTGGTCGTAAAACCAAATAACCAAGATTGGATATAGCTTATGAGTTGGCTCATGTTCATTATAGCTCGTTCATATAATTCGTGATCTAATTTAAGCTCGATCAATAAACTCATTTTTTAAATGAGCCTAAAAATTAGAGATCGTGCTCGTGAAAAATTGAGTTGAGCTGAACTAGCTCATGAGTTATAGCTCATTTTGACACCCTTACCTGTATTATTATTTTCAAAGGATATTTTCGTTTAGTTTTATGGTTCTATAAATTTTCGTTTAAACTTTTGGCAAACATTAATATTTGACGTTTTAATTTTATTTTAGTACGTAGAAGTTGATTAACACTTCGATCATTTGATTAATTTTCTACAGTGAATATAGCGTTTCAGTATTTCATTTTAATTAATGCCTGGCTTCGTTTCAAATGACCAGAAACATAAATATATTTTTAGACTGACAAAATAACTAAAAAAAATTCACTATTTTAACTCCAAATTGAATTTATAATAACATCAGCTGCTATAAATTTTATACTGAATTATCTTAATTAGATTCAAATTGAGCGAAATTCATTAAAATGGATAGACATGATCTTGTGTTATAAAAAATAGACATGATAAAATATATATCATTATTTGCGAAGCTATTTTTTCTTTTGGAGTTCACATATTAAAAGTTGGACTTGTTGAAGTTTTGTTACCTTTAACGAATAATTACATTTATTTATTAAAAATATATTAAACACAAATTAATCTAATAAAATAGTCAAAATTAAAAACAAATTTTAAATTTATTAGTTCAGATACTTCATTGAAATTGATACAATAAAAATTAGCTACAATAAAAATGTATTTTAAAAACAAAAAGATAATGCATATATATTAATGTGTTATTATCCAAAAATATAATTTTTATATAAATTGTGTTGTTATCCAAAAATAATATTTATAATCACAAAATATTAAAGATTAAGACATATAATTTCGTAATTAAATATTAATTAAATGAAAATCTTAATTTCATACAGTCGAAAAGAGAACATTAAATTATTTGAAGATTTATTTATTAATAATGAATATACAGTATACACAAAATTTAAATACTTATAATATGAAAATTTTCAAAAAAAATTAACGTAATAGCAAACATATATGATAGGATAAATAATTTTGTCATATATAAATAATTTAATATTCTGTTAAACTTTATGAAAAGAAAAACAATAAATTATCATGATAGTGTTTGAATTAGTTATACATGTATTAATAAGTAAATTAAAATGTTATGTATGTATGCGCATGCAAAACACCTAATATGAATTAGGTATACTAAAAATATACAGCTAATTTAAATTTAATTTACTGTTATTATAATTTCTTTTCTAACCAAAGCTGAACTAAACCAAACAAAAAGTTATACCAAACCTAAATAATATCCGGTCTTGTTTTGTAACCTGGGAGTATCCCAGGCCCAGAAGGCCCAGACTAATCCCCAAGGGAAGGAATGCCACGGATTAAGTGTTTCAAATGGAGCCAAAGCAGGTCCATATGTGGGTGATCAGATGACTCATTAGGTGTTCCTCCACATGGTTGAACCTCTACGCTGGGTCAGCGATACATAATGTAAACCAATGAAAATAAATTGTAAAAATCAACTAGAAAAAGACAATCGTTTACATTTTCATGTGTTTCGTTTGAGTACAATTTGTATAATTTCCTATTTTTTGATTTGAATTTGTTAGAATTCTTCTCAGACAGGACATATCATGCTACCCTCGACCATTAACAATGTCTTTGAACCATTAGCCATAATGATTGATGTTAGTGTATAGTGCATGGTGTCATCTATATCATAGTTCTTGTGGGACTCTGGCAGACATATAACTAAACTAAATGTTTTCATGAACATCTTGATACATTGTATAAGCCAAAATAAAACAGGTCGATTGTGTAAAACATGTTTTGGAAGATTCGATGATTGTCACATGAGATTGTCGAGTGTGATAAGTACGTTGCACAGCCTTGTATATGTATTTAAGTAGCTTTTGTAGCTAAGAAACAAAGATCATGTCTTTTGGAATCAATTAGATCAACGGCTCTTATTGTATCTTGCACCTTCATTATTAGATATGGCTGTGTTTAGGACTTAGGATGTTCTTATAAGTGGTTTGTACCAGTCGATTCTGCGTTTGCTTTTTTTTTTTTCTGAACAACTCGCGTTTGCTTCTATCATTAGTCAATAGTAGCCCCTCTTTCATCTCCATTTCCTCACGTTGATATAGGGGTCGTGCATGTAACATGGATTGGCATATATTACCTTTACTGTTAATATATAATTTAAAATCTGCAAATGCATATTTCAGTAAGATGATTATTTTTTATAAGATTTACTTTTTTCTAGCCAGCAAAGCTGGCAAGTTACTAACTAGAAAACATTTTAATTTTGCGTTTTGATTTAGTATTTCTCAAAAACACTGAAATCATGTTTTTAATATGCAAATGCAACATATACTACAAAGGTATAAATAAAATAAAATATTAACTGGACCTAATTGAATATAACTGGTGATCCGAATATTGACTTAACGTGTCATAAGATGTTAAGGAGAAATCAGTGGTTTAATTTGGTCATATCATTTTTCTGGCATGTCCGAAAGATGTAAAAGATTTACGCATGAATCTCGTCTTCGTATGAATACTCCGGAACTGTTATGATTGATAGTGGCTTACATGCACGTCAAAAAAACGAAGATAGTGGCTCACATGCTTTTGATCATGATCAAAGATCATGATTCATGTCTATTTACTACTGAATCTGACCAGTATATATATTCCTATATAATGTTTTAGATTTTTATATTCCACTTTTAGATATAAAGATATGTCATTATCACCACAACTTTCTCTCATATCATGTGACAAATCCCTTAACCGAATATCTACAATCGACATGAAATTGCTAGTTGTTGTTTTCTTGTATAGGAATCTCGGCTGACATCTTAGATGCCTGGCGTAACACGGAGAGCGTCCATAAAGCACAGCCCAACTAATATGACTAGACTCCGGAAATATATGTGACGTCATCTCTTTGGTTACTGATATATATACTATAGAGCGATTATTAGCGTGCGGTATTAAATCTATAAGAATTATGGATATACACAAGAAGTAACATACATCATATTATATGCGAGTTGTTAAGTATTGTTATCTAATAGATGATATCATAATACACATAATATTTAACTCGAGTTCAATATTAATTATATATGGTGAATAGATTCTTAATTATTAATATGAGAGCGGGGGACTTCACTCAATCAATATTACCATATATGTACAACTGTATCACCGTTGATCAATACCCAACATCGGACAATTTATGAGAGTGCTTATTATATACTATTCATTTATACTGACCTATCTATAATTCTAGATACAATACTTAAATATATAAGATGTACTAAAATTAATTATACTATATCTTAGGTCTCGTTTGCGAAGTATATGTTATCTCATAATTTGAGAGCAGTAGACTCATATTGAATTATCACAAACAATATATATATTTAAATATTTCACATATTAAAAATATTTTTCTAGATCTTCACTCTCTAGTAATTTTCTCATTATATTCACTTGAAATTGTTTGTTAACGACAGAAATATCACTATAAATTTATAGTATTATGTTAAAAACCTGTTGTATGACAAATACAATTTGAATATATTTTTATAGATAATTTTTTTGAGACATGTACAGGAAAGAATATGAAGATAGAGAGTTTAGTTATCGTATTAGAGAATGATTGTAACAGACGTTATTTTTTTATGAAATATCCAGAGAATTTTCTGCCAATAGAACTCTACAATTATTACACTTCATGTATCTTATGTATTTTATTATGAGCAAATGATCATTGATTTACTATAGATATATAGTGTCATTTTCTTCAGCCTACTCTAATTCACAACAATTAGGGTGTTATATCAAAATTTATTCTTAGTTTAATGAATATATATAATATTATTGAGAGAATATAGATATAGAAACTGCTTTTTTTTAGGAGTATTTTTAGAGAATTTTATATTAGAGAATGTAACTATAATGAGTTAGATTTTAACTATTGTTTTTTATTTATTTTTTGTAAATATGTTATATAATAAAAAAATTAAGGTTGTTGGAACAAATAATAAAATTTTAATATATTTGAGTGAATAAATCTTTTGTTATTATTCTCAGAAAAAGAAAAAAAAACTTATGTCTTTTACTAGATAAAAAACGGGCAAGACGATTGAACTTTGGTTAACTCTAGAATGAAAAAGAAGGACTAAACCCACTAGACCACCGGGAATTTTAAAAATTTTGACGCCCTACAAATATGTATTTATTGTAGCGCCAAAAGCTTTTGCTTTATAAACTTTAGTCTAGGGTCGGTCCTGAGTCGACCAATAAATATGAA
>CAJHQP010004222.1:0-57844 GCA_905132765.1 Moricandia arvensis | reverse complement strand
GAAAATGAATGAAATTTTTATAGAAGTGAAGGTATAATTTATACGTATTTATAGTTAAAATATATTTAGTGAATAAATTGAGACAATTTTAAAAAAGTATATTTAATTTTAATTTTATGATGAAATTTATTTTGTTCGTTGTAATGTATTTTTTTTTAATACTTTATTAATGTTAAGAGGATCCATTCGAAAAATATTGGATATCATATATTGAGTTTTAGAAGATATTAAAATGTTTAAGAAGTTTTTATGGATCGATAATCGTGATATAGATAATTGGTTAATGTTTAAAAATTTAGGATGTTTTTTAATGATATTTGATTTGATAAATATTTTGTAGTATAGATTAGTGCATAAGTGAAAGAAAGCAAATTGTATGGTTTGTTTCCAGGTAGTGATGATAATGTATCATAGTAGATGGAATGTTTGTAGAGTATGGAAATATATTTGCTTTTAATAATTTATTTTGTCAGCAATAATGTAACTGAAATATTATGTTTTTGGAATTTTAATAGTATGAGCAACTAAATTAGGTTTAATGTTTAGTAGGTTACGCAGCAATGGTTTTTTTAAAAAATTTTGTAAAGTATTATTGATTTAACTTTGGTTTAAAAATATACTAATTGATTAGACATGGTTTAATTGTCATTGTAAGTTAGTTACATATTTATTAATAGTAATTTTAGTAACAAATTAATGTTGTTTTCTTTTGGTCTCGTGTATATCTCAATTTTGATAATATAAATATTTATAATTGAAAGAAAAATTAAATATTTAGATTTAAAGACTTAAATAATATAATTATTACGGTTATGTTATAGTGAATAAGTATAGTCATCCGCTTATATTAAGTTAGTATGTTAGCATGTTTGACATTCATGATATCAAATATAATTAGTTTGTTTAAAAAATAGGATTGTTTTTTTCAGTTTTAAGGCTGTGGTTTCTATTAGTAATTTGACGTTCCAGTTATAAAAAAAGGTGATGTGGAGGTGATGGGGTAGAAAGTGGGGTAGAGAGATCGGCATGTGATGGGATCGCTATGATGGGAGATGCTGTATTCGCGGTGGATACGATGTATTTTATAAATTTGATGAACATATGGTCTGTTATGTAATTTATAAGAAGCTAAGTTATGTGTAATTAACGCGATGTAATGGAAAAGTTGAATCAATTGTATTAAAAAAATTGATTAACGTTTAGGTATTTTTAATATACAGGTTATGGTCTGAATTTAAATTTGAATTTAATTTAATACAATAAATATGTTGCATAGATTTTTTAGGATATATTGGGATTTTTTTAAATTAGTAATTTTAAATTATAAAAGAACAAAAAAATTATAATTAATGGATGGAGGATACATAAGAATTGAAGTGGATAAGAGAGGACAGTTATTGATCTTTAAACTGATACACTATGACGTATATTCTGTTGTTGAATTTGAGCGGATTGAAACGGTGATCAAACGAAGGGGAGGAGGGAGGGAGAGAGAGAGAGTTAAAAATGGTTGGGCCAGCTAAATCCATGGATGAATTTGGTGGTGAGTATACGAAAAGCTACGTTGTATAAGTAGTTGTTAAAGGTACGGAGCGTTTGAGGTTGGGTAGGATATATTTTGAGAAGTTTTATTTTGTTGGATGTGTTCTATATGTTCAGTTGTGGGCTGTGAAATTATATAATAAAATGGACAGGTGAAATGAGGGTAATATGGGTAGAGGTTTGGATTTTCAATAGATAAATGTGATTTTGTATGCTAGTAAAATTTTTCAACTTGTTTTGTATTTTTTTTTTTTTTCTTTGGATTGCTGCGTTTGATAAAAAAAAAATGGTGGAAGTTGGGTTAGACCTTTTTATGTTTCTGTAGCGCTCGAATAAAAAATATTGTTTATTGTTTTTCTTTAAACTATTTACGGGTATATATGTTTTAATTTTAATGGAAAATGATGTCGTATGAAAATTGTGGAAGTGGCACGGGTTAGGTAGAAATTTAACAAGAAAATTTTGTTATTTTAATGGTATAGAGCATTAGAGGTAAATTTTTATTTTTTTGACCTAGAGTAATTATGTGAAGTTTAATAAATAATTTATGCAATATTTATACTTATTAGAGTATTAAATCATGAGAATTTTAAAATATTTTTAAAATATAGTTTGGGATTTTGGAAGAGTTTATATTTTAAATATTAGATTACAGGAAACATATTTAGATCTTGTTTTAGATTTTAATTGTGGATAGAGGTTTTGATTTATGATCGAGGTTTATAATTTAGAGAAATATAAGATGAATAAAAGTTTTGTAAAAATATTTAAGGAAGAAAATAAAAATAATTTTTTAGAGTGTATTAATTATATTTAGGGTTATAATTGATAGGGTTTAGAGTTATGGGGCTGATGTTTTGGGAGTGCCTCCGGGTTTACATTGAAAAAAATAAAAAAAATTAATTTTTTAAATAACTAAAGGTCTTTATTTTTTCTATCATTTTTTTTTTGTTGCTTTGTAGTGCGTCCCGTGGCACCTCCGTGTGGCGTCTGCCCCACCTAGTGTCCCGCCGCTCATCGCCTGCGCGCCCGGTCTTTCTCTCCCTTGCCGCCCACCTCCCCTGCCTGTTCCCTTCCCCCTTACATGTGGTGTTGATCTCATATAGAAGATTTGATAGAAAGGAAAATTGGTATTGGGAAGGGAGAACAGATATGCCTTTGAGTATCACTCAATAGCGGGGGTGTTGAATACTTCTTGCTATTCGAACAGAGATAAGCGGATTACGATGACGGTCACAATTGATGGATGGCGATTCTTTGTGAATATGGTGGTTGGTAGTGGGTGTTGAGCTTGCAGTCCATATTGCCACCTTTCACAAAGAATCGCATCCATCAATTGGTTGGACCGTCATCGTATCCGCTATCTCTGTTCGAATGAGCAAGCAAGTATTCACACCCGGCTATGTTGAGTTGGGAGACTCAAAGCATCTTGTCTCCTTTTCCATACCATTTCCTAACTTCTCCCTTATGAACTCCAGCAGGAACGGAATCGGAAATCCTCCTTGCTCGCTTCAGTGCGGAATTAATAGATTCAGCGATGTTGCTTGTTTTTAATGTGTATCTGTTCCCCTTACAATAAACCCTTGACCATAGCTGGCGTCGCATTCTCCAAATACGTTGGGCAAAGTTCCGGGTTTGCACTCCGTATCTCAACCATGTACCCGGTCAAATCGTAAACCGTGTGAGCATAAGCAGCCCCTTTCACCAAGTACAAGAGATGTTTTCCTTTAAAACTTTTTGACAATGTATCTTGAAGGTGATAATAAGATATTCCTCGGGTTGCCCAAGGAAACACCTTATACACGCACTTTTAATGGCCGCGTGCCGGTCGGAGACTATCACCAGAGCTTGTCATGAGATATACAACTACCAATTTGTGAAAAACCATTCGCCAAGAAGGATCATCTTCAGCATCACGATCCGCAAAAGCACATGGAATATCTGAAAATTCCCATCTTGTGCGGCTGCAACTAACATAACACCTCCATACTTTCCACTTAGGTGAGTTCCATCCACCACAATGACTCTTCTCTGATACTTAAAACTTTGATAGAAGCTCCAAAAGAGAGAAATAGATACTTAAATCTTTTCAATAGAATCAAGTTCATAGCCGTGATAGAATCAGGATTTGGCAATGGAGATTTGCTCGAGATATGATGGCAGACGCGAATACCCTTTCTTCTGGCTGATCCTGCTCACCAATGTTTTGTGCATATAAACAATGCTCTGTATGAAGTGGTGTAATCAAGCGCCATGCCAAACATGTTCCTCATTGCATCAGTGATATGCTGCGGAGTTATCCCATCAATGATTCCAACACGATCAATGAAAAGACTACCACATACTTCGGAGTACAGTGTCTCCGCTGAGCAATTCGGTCTCGCCCACTGAGCATAAATGTTTTTCACATACTTTGTTACGCCAAAACGTGTTTGTCCATGTTTCACACTCGCTCTGATCTTCCATCCACAACCGCTAACCCGACATGTTGCCACAAGGAGAGTTTTCGTTGATTTGTATATTCTGAAAGAAAAACCTACCCGCTCACTGCTGCCAACCGGCAGCTCTGAAAGCAGTGCATCCTTGCTAACAAAACTCTGGTTGACATAGATACTGGTACCATCCGATTTTCCTCCTTCAATAGCATTTGTCTACCATATGTCTTTTCAATTCTTCAAAACAAATATTATCATCATCTTCCTCTTCCTCATCTTGAACCTTTCCATAAGACTGTAATCCCCACCATTCTGATCCGTTTCACCAACAATAGAGTTATCAGCATCCTCCTCCCCATTTCCTCCTCCCCATTTTCCTCCTCCCCATTTTGATTTTCATCTGCAACAAACTCATTATCAGCCAACATCTTCTTCCGCATTTCACGCAGCTTCATCATTATCACCAACATTTTCAAACCATTCACCAGCTTCATCATTATCACCAACATCTTCAAACGCATTCACCAGCTTCTTCACTTTTCTCTGAACCGTTTCCACCTTGCTGCGGCTTGATACACAAAGACATACTCTATGCGTTTTGAGTATCTCGAGCAAGTTTCGAACTTGTCTATCACTTGTAACATGAATGGGAGGACTGCCTGGAGCCATCATCATTTCTGCTGGTAATGAGTAGCTAATCTCCACAGTCACTGTTCTCATGTCCAGGTTATAATCTTCTTGAGCCATTGCAACAAGTTCAGCATGTGTTGAATCGTCATTCAATAAAAACAATCTTGATCCTTTGAAGATCATCAACCACAAAATCCCAACGGGCAAATCTTTCAACAACCATTCTCCATAGACTGCTTGTAAACTGATGAATCATCTGCAAATATTCAAAATAAACACATTAGTAAAACATATAGAAAATGAAGAAGTTCACTAAACATTGCCGCAGACGACATAGAAGTAAGTCGTCCAGAAGACTTAAAGGTAAGTCGTCTAAAGAGGTCACTTTTGCAATTGAAAATTAAATGGGACGACTTAATTCTAAGTCGTCCGGCTTTGTTAGTTAAAAAAAAAAGTCCAGACGACTTATATATAAGTTGTCTACGAAAAAGGGCTAGTTTTGCATTTGACCGAATCGTGTCAGATCTTTGACTATTGCTGGACGACTTATAATTCAGTCGTCTCTGAGAAAGTTAAAATTTCAATATTTTATTCAAACTAGACGACTTAAACTTAAGTCGTCCTAGGTTAGTTTTGTAATTGAAAAATAAAACTTGAAATTTAACTTTCTCCAGACGACTTAATTGAAAGTCGTCCAGACAGACGACTTAATTTAAGGTCGTCCGGATGAAGCAAGGTTTGACCAGAAAACTTGGGAAAACTTCTGGACGACTTTGCTTTCCTGGACGACTTTAAATTAAGTCGTCTGTCTGGACGACTTACAATTAAGTCGTCTGGAGAAAGTTAAATTTCAAGTTTTTGTTTTTCAATTACAAAACTAACCTAGGACGACTTAAGTTTAAGTCGTCTAGTTTGAATAAAATATTGAAATTTTAACTTTCTCAGAGACGACTGAATTATAAGTCGTCCAGCAATAGTCAAAGATCTGACACGATTCGGTCAAATGCAAAACTAGCCCTTTTTCGTAGACAACTTATATATAAGTCGTCTGGACTTTTTTTTTTTAACTAACAAAGCCGGACGACTTAGAATTAAGTCTTTCGTTTTGACCAGAAGACTTATCAGTAAGTCTTCTACATACAGATGACTTAAGAGTAAGTCTTCTACGCGAACAGATCTTGAAAAAAATTCAAATTCGTACCTTAAACTAGGTGAGATGACTTCGTTTGCACACAGGGTCTTCTCCAACCACCCAGAATCTCAAACGAAAGCAACCGTAAATCAAAACGAAAGAAATATGGCTCTGTCAACCGTAAAATATTTTGAATCAAAGCTTGAGTTTTTTGGATGAATATGGAGAGAAAGTGAAATAAATGTTGTTTTTAGTTCATAACAGGTCGTACAACGTTGTTGAACTATTCATTAAAGGGCATTAAAAGCTCCAAACAGGTAGTACAAGGTTGTTGAACTATTCATGGTAGTGGCAATACTGTAAATACTTGAAGATGATGAGGTTGAGACAGTAAAGAAGCCATTTTCGAAAAACCAAAAAAAAAAAAGGTTAATGGCATTTTCGTAGATAAATGCACGTGTGGGGTGAAAATTTCAAAAATAAAATGAGTCAAACAGAAAAGGTTAGTTTTCTGTTGACTCGCAAGTTTTGAGTTACTTTTGGGCAAAAAGGCCTAATTTTATTATATAGATAAAGTATAAACTATTATTTTAAGAAAAAAAAATGAAGTACAATTCTTTAGATAATTTTTTTTTTTATTTTGGGTACCTGGAGCACTTTGTCTCTGCAATAAATATAGAAAAATTAGATCAGTCTGGTCTAAAATTAGATACTCCTTCCATTCGCCAAAAAATTCACATTCTAGCAAAAATATTATTTCAAAATACTGTATTTTTTACATTTTCAATGAATTAGTTAATGATAAGTTGTAAATTTTATAAAATTATTAAAATTATATTGGCTAAAAGTTATGGGAAATAGTAAGTTACAAAAAATTATGCATTGGTAATTCAAATTATATATGTTTATTAATATGCGTAAAAATTCTAAAATATAAATCTTTATGAAACAGAGGGAGTATGTAATAATAAAAAATAATCCAAAATTTACTTTCCCGAAGAATGATTACGATTTTCATTGGGAATTTCTACATTTATTTTTCAAAAGCTTCATCTGCATCAAACAATTTAGATGCAGTAACAAAAATGGAGAATTTAAGCTCAGTATTTCGTAAAATTGGCAAAAGAAACCAGATATTTCCTGATGACTAGTTTGCAAATTAAACCTTTTTGAGTAGGCTCTTCTAAATGCATACACACACAAAAATCATACATATTAAATTAAGCTAAAAAGCGAAAAAACAAAAATCCATGCTAGTATAGTTTTATATAATAATAGAAAAAACCCCCAAAAGATCAACCTCTGTTCTCGTTCATCTTCTGACATATTGGAAAGATTCTCCAAGATTCCTACTAAGAGGTCTGCAGTTTCATAAGAAATTTTAAGAAAATATTGATGATTTGAATCTACAATTGACAAAGTATTCAAAATAACAGTCTCTGTGTCTAAATTAATAAATAAATGATTATATATTTCTTACAACATGATATATGTCATCTAATGTACGAAACCAATATATAGTATTTTGGTGCAGCCCTTGATCAAGCCTGATCAGTTTCAAACTCAAGGTATGGAATTCATTGTATGCACTAGTTAAGCTACTAAGCAATGCTTGGGTTAATGGACAGTTTCAAGGTCTTATTGGCATGGTCTATGAAGTTTCTGGACAGAGAGAGAATGAGATCTCTCGATACAGCCTTGAAAAAAATTAAACAAGAGGGATACAACCATCTGATCAAACCAGGAACAGAGAAACGGATCAAAGCTTTAGATGGAGAGCTGGAGTTAGCTGATCCATGTATTGATGGCCGGATGAGTTTTGTAGAGGAGTTGAAACTTGGTGCATCTGAACTCGGACAGTGAACAACGATATCAGGCTCCTCAATCATGTTCGTATAGAGAACGACCTAGTTAGGGAAGAAAGGAAGATGATCAGCTCAATAAGCAGAGGGCAAGACAACCAGATGAAGGATGCACTGGTCTTCTCAGTTGGACCTGTTACAAGATCAAGAATCAAAGCTCAGAAGGAGCACTTCTACACTTTGTTCCTGGCGTGAAAAGAGAAGAAGAGTTAACCAGAGAGAGAGAGAGAGAGAAATCAGACCAATGGTTTAATCTATTTTTGTTTAATACTTTTTAAGGTATTTTAATTTAAACTAAGTAAAATCTGCTGTAAGATTAAACCATCAAACCAATTTCAATTATGATTAGAATTAGAATTTTAGTAAACTATTCTGGTTTAGGATTAGGTTTTCTATTTCCTGCGTTAAACAAGTGTATGCACGTTTTTGATGAGGCAATCAATCTATCTATAATTTTTTCTGTGACTTTTATTTCTCTGAGGAGAATTGGTTCCTTGTTCAGTCATGAACACCCTCCATCTTTAAGAAAGAGTTATAGTTTGTTGGAATCATCCTAGACACCAAGCAGGGTGATCCTGTGTTTAAGGAGAAACAAAACAACCTTTGAGCACTCGATAGCTCTAAGGTGAAGCCATCAGCCATCCAAGAGTGTTAACAACCTCTTGATCCTTTCATCTACGCCCCCTTCAAGTGATCCAGGAAGAGACAACCATTCCAGGTACAAGTGGTACAGAGCTCTTGAAGGTTAGAGTTTGTGTTCTTAATCTGAAATCACGGGATCTATCATTTACCAAGCAGATTTCCATGTATTCTTCTGGAATCAGAAAAACCATGAGAAGTAAGGCTGCGAGATAAGCAACAAGGGAGTTGTTGCAGCAAGGGAAAGAAAATAATAAGAAAGCTGAGCTGAGCAATGATTATGAGCACGTCCAGGAAGCAGACATGAGGACAAAGACATCTTATTTGCATAGTCAACAATTCCAAGATGACGCTGAGAAGAAATTTGCTTCAAGCTTTCAAGGGTTTGATAGTTATCCAACCAACAAATCCAGATCGTGAGACACTGAAACCTCATGATCTAAATCACCTGAGGAAGCACGATCTGAAGAAGCAAAGAAAAATAATTTTGGATCAGTTTGGGTCGTGGTCTAAGTCATCTTTAAAACAAGCTGAGGAGGAAGAATATACTGAGTCAAAACCAACAATTTCTTTTCAGCAACAACACTTGGACGATCTACTGAAACAAGAGGACAGATCAACAGCTATGTGTGTTCACGTTCCTGGTCAAAACCAAGCTGAAGTAGGAGTAGTTGGTGGATCATCTAGAGCCACTGAATTGGTGCTTGCAGATTTGGTTGAACAAAATGATGGTGAAACTGGTTCTTGTGATCAACTAACCAAACCTCTTGTGTGGGTTCATAGACATCTCGTGGATCATCTAAGGATTGTTAAGGGTCTGAAAAAGTTTTGAACCAGGAGGAAGCTTGTGTGTGTTTAGAAGAAGTAACAACATTCTGGACCAGAAAGCAGCTGCATCCAAACTTGATTTACAGAGTTCATTCACTATTGAAGAACAATATTTGGGATCAAATCTTTTTGAAGGGAGAGAAGATGGTGTGATCCAAACCAGCTGCTATGGCAAGGATAATGAGAGAAAGGCGTGGCTATATGCTGTGGACAATGACTTGAAAATTTGGATACATCATCTCAGGCCAGAACAACTTGATTATACATGCTGAGAACAAATCAAAGCTTAAAGTGGAACTATGGTGATTGTTTCGCACGACCACCAGACTATCTAGGTGGGTTCTTTTGCAAGATCAGAATGGGCATGCTGGTTTCTTATGAGGCTAGGCTGAGAGTGTATTCACACAAGTCTATGAGAAACACGTGGGTTGTATACAACTGGAGAGAAGCAAACAGCTTCAAGCTCAACAGAGTGGAGAAACCATCTACCTTAAGAGCTGCTTGTAATGAGCAATGTTCAAAGAGTTGTTGAGGCATGAATATGGTCTACAAAACTTTTTATTCAAGCCAGGGGAAGAGTTGTGTGAGAGCAAAGGTAGGGAAAATTCATGGTCAAAGAGCAAGGGGATTCAAGTTGAGTGAGCATTTTTCTATCATCCTGATACTTTTAAAAGAGGAGGGAATGATGCAGCCTTGATTAGCCTGATCAGTCACAACTCAAGGTACGGAATTCATTGTATGGACTAGCTAGCTACTGATCAATGCTTGGCTTAATGGACAGTTCAAGGTCTTATTGGTACGGCCTCTGAAGTTCTGGACAGAGAGAGAATGAGTATCTCTTGATACAGCCTTGAAACAAGTTGAACAAGAGGGATACAACAATCTGATCAACCAAGCAGAGAAGCTGATCAAAGCTTTAGATGGAGAGCTGAGCTGGCTGATCGTTGTATTGATGCTGGATGTGTTTTTGGAGAGGATTTGAACTTGATGCATCTGAACCCGACAGTGAACAAGGATATCAGGCTCCTCAAGTCAGTTGGTATAGAGAACGACCTAGTGGGAAAGAATGGAAGAGGATCAGCTTCAATAGCAGAGGGCAAGACAACCAGATGAAGGATGCACTGGTCCTTCTTAGTTGGACTGTTACAGATCAAGAATCAAAGCTCAAAGAGAAGCACTTCTACACTTTGTTCCTGCGTGAAAAGAGAGAAGAGTTAAACAAGAGAAGAGAGAGAGAGAGAATAGACCAATGGTTTAATCTATTTTGTTTAATACTTTTTAAGGTATTTTAATTTAAACTAAGTAAAATCTGCTGTAAGATTAAACATCAAAACAATTTCAAATTATGATTAGAATTAGAATTTTAGTAACTATTCTGGTTTAGGATTAAGGTTTTCTATTTCCTGCGTTAACAAGTGTATGCACGTTTTTGATCAGTGTCCAATCAATCTATCTATAATTTTTCTGTTGACTTTTATTTCTCTGAGGAGAATTGTTCCTTGTTCAGTCATGACACCGCTCCTCTTTAAGAAGAGTTATAGTTTGTTGGAATCATCCTAGACACAAGCAGGGTGATCTATGTTTAAGGAGAAACAAAACAACCTTGAGCACTCGATAGCTCTAAGGTGAAGCATCAGCCATCCAGAGTGTTAACAACTCTTGATCCTTTCATCTACGCCCCTTCAAGTGATCCAGGAAGAGACAACCATTCCAGGTACCAAGTGGTACAGAGCCTCTTGAAGGTTAGAGTTTGTGTTCTTAATCTGAAATCACGGGATCTATCATTTACCAAGCAGATCTTCCATGTATTTTCTGGAATCAAGAAAAACCATGAGAAGAAGGCTGCGAGATAAGCAACAAGGGAGTTGTTGCAGCAAGGGAAAGAAAATAATAAGAAAGCTGAGCTGAGCAATGATTATGAGCACGTCCAGGAAGCAGACATGAGGACAAGACATGCTTATTTGCATAGTCAACAATTCCAAGATGACCTGAGAAGAAATTTGCTTCAAGCTTTCAAGGGTTTGATAGTTATCCAACCAACAAATCCAGATCGTGAGACACTGAAACCTCATGATCTAAATCAACCTGAGGAAGCACGATCTGAAGAAGCAAAGAAAATAATTTTGGATCAGTTTGGGTCGTGGTCTAAGTCATCTTTAAAACAAGCTGAGGAGGAAGAATATACTGAGTCAAAACCAACAATTTCTTTTCAGCAACAACACTTGGACGATCTACTGAAACAAGAGGACAGATCAACAGCTATGTGTGTTCACGTTCCTGGTCAAACCCAAGCTGAAGTAGGAGTAGTTGGTGGATCATCTAGAGCCACTGAATGGTGCTTGCAGATTTGGTTGAACAAATGATGGTGAAACTGGTTCTTGTGATCAACTAACCAAACCTCTTGTGTGGGTTCATAGACATCTCGTGGATCATCTAAGGATTGTTAAGGTCTGAAAAAGTTTGAACCAGGAGAAGCTTGTGTGTGTTTAGAAGAAGTAACAACATTCTAGACCAGAAAGCAGCTGCATCCAAACTTGATTTACAGAGTTCATTCACTATTGAAGAACAATATTTGGGATCAAATCTTTTTGAAGGGAGAGAAGATGGTGTGATCCAAACCAGCTGCTATGGCAAGGATAATGAGAGAAAGGCGTGGCTATATGCTGTGGACAATGACTTGAAAATTTGGATACATCATCTCAGGCCAGAACAACTTGTTATACATGCTGAGAACAAATCAAAGCTTAAGTGGAACTATGGTGATTGTTTCGCACGACCACCAGACTATCTAGGTGGGTTCTTGCAAGATCAGAAATGGGCCAATGCTGGTTTCTTATGAGGCTAGGCTGAGAGTGTATTCACACAAGTCTATGAGAAACACGTGGGTTGTATACAACTGGAGAGAAGCAAACAGCTTCAAGCTCAACAGAGTGGAGAAACCATCTACCTTAAGAGCTGCTTGTAATGAAGCAATGTTCAAAGAAGTTGTTGAGGCATGAATATGGTCTACAAAACTTTTTATTCAAGCCAGGGGAAGAGTTGTGTGAGAGCAAAGGTAGGGAAAAATTCATGGTCAAAAGAGCAAGGGGATTCAAGTTGAGTGAGCATTTTTCTATCATCCTGATCCTTTTAAAAGAGGAGGGAATGATGCAGCCTTGATTAGCCTGATCAGTCACAAACTCAAGGTACGGAATTCATTGTATGGACTAGCTAAGCTACTGATCAATGCTTGGCTTAATGGACAGTTTCAAAGGTCTTATTGGTACGGCCTCTGAAGTTCTGGACAGAGAGAGAATGAGATCTCTTGATACAGCCTTGAAACAAGTTGAACAAGAGGGATACAACCATCTGATCAAACCAAGAGCAGAGAAAGCTGATCAAAGCTTTAGATGGAGAGCTGGAGCTGGCTGATCCGTGTATTGATGGCTGGATGTGTTTTGGAGAGGATTTGAAACTTGATGCATCTGAACCCGACAGTGAACAAGGATATCAGGCTCCTCAATCAAGTTGGTATAGAGAACGACCTAGTTGGGAAAGAATGGAAGAGGATCAGCTTCAATAAGCAGAGGGCAAGACAACCAGATGAAGGATGCACTGGTCTTCTTAGTTGGACCTGTTACAAGATCAAGAATCAAAGCTCAAAGAGAAGCACTTCTACACTTTGTTCCTGGCGTGAAAAGAGAAGAAGAGTTAAACAAGAGAGAGAGAGAGAGAGAGAAATCAGACCATTGGTTTAATCTCTTTTTGTTTAATGATTCGTAAGGTATTTTAATTTAAACCAAATACAATCTGCTCTAGGATTAAACCAGAAACAAATTTCAATTAGGATTAAAATTAGAATTTTAGTAAACCATTCTGGTTTAGGATTATTTTTCTATTTCCTACTTTAAACAAGTGTATGCAAGTTTTTGATCATGTAATCAATCAATCAATAAACTTTTTTTTGTCGACTTTTATTTCTATGAGGAGAATTGATTCCTTGTTCAGTCATGAACATCCTTCATTTTAAGAAGAGTGATCTTCTGTTGGAATCATCCTAGATACCAAGCAGGGTGATCCTGTGTTTCAAGAGCAGCAAAACAACCTTTGAGCACTCCATAGCTCTAAGGTGAGGCCATCAGCCATCCAAGAGTGTTAACAGCCTCTTGATCCTTTCATCTACGCCTCCTTCAAGTGATCCAGGAAGAGACAGCTATTCCAAGGCTGTACCTAGTGGTATCAGAGCTTCTTGAAGGTTAAGATCTGTGTTCTTAATCTGAAATCACGGGATCTATCAGTTACCAAGCAGATCTTCCATGTATTCTTCTGGAATCAAGAAAAAACCATGAGAAGAAGGTTGCGAGAAAAGACGAGGATAACTACATCACTATTGCACAATACTACATTTCTTCAGCCTTATTTAAAGTCCTTTTTTTTACGTTCTGAGTATTTGATACTTTTCTCTTTTGGACATTATATTGTCTTCAATTATATTTTTTTCCTTTCATTTTTTTCTGAATTGTGGTTCTTCTTGAAATCTCCTCGTATTTATATGATTTCTAAATACTATATGGAGTGAAATTTATCTTGGCTCATCAAAGCTTGATAAGAGATCTTGATTAAATAAATATATTTTAAAATTTTAATATATATTTTAAATACTTGGTAGATTGGTTTTTCAGAAAATAGTATTCCTTGTTTGACTTACAAGAAGACATAAAATTTCAGCTATGTTGAATCTGAGTTCGAAAAAAATATGAAGATTTTAAGGAGAGGTATCGTGTGTGGTAAGTACTTGATAAAAATGTAGAAATTTAAAAATGGGTGAAATATCATTTTCACGGAGCAAGGTACAACCTAGACACCTCTGACTGTGTAGAGTCTATGGATGGGCTTCTTAATAAGGCAATGACGTAATCTTTATTGCCTATGATGATGCAGTTATTGAAAAAAATGGCCGAGTGATACAACAGACACAGTAAGGTGGAACATTATCAGTGACTGAGATGAACTCTTTTTAGCTTGAATACGCTGTAATTGGAAATGACGAGAAGACATATTTGGTGGACGTAAGATGAAAAGGGCAGCTGCAGGTACTTTGATATAGATAGATACACATGTGGCCATGCAATAGCCGCAACTTATAAAATGCTTCAAGCATGATGATAGACCATATGACATGCGTGATTTGCTTTGTGCTCACCTTATTACTTGGTTTAGGTATGGGATTTGGCGTATACGAGAACTATTTATCCAGTTCCACATATGTCAGAATGGATTATTCAGAAGAAATAAAAAAGTTGTATGCCTTCCCTCTATAATACACAAAAACGGAGGGGATGATTAAAGAAAAAAGGCTTCCTTCAGTAGGAGAACATTGGAAGAAGAATAAGTTAGTGCGGAATAGCGAGAACGTTGAATCGTATTTCAACTGCTCACAAGGAACACAAGAGTCACAAGGAACACAAGGGTCACAAAGAACAACATTTTAATGTTTGTTTATTATGGTTGTATAACTAAGTGAAAGTGTAACTGATAGTGAAACCTAGTAAAACTGATATAAAAAGCCTAAATATATCTGTGATTTAAATTCAAAACGATAAAATAAGTAATGGTTACTTGCTATATTACTAGTATTATTCAAATAATTCTAAACATATTTGTGATTTTAAATTCAAAACAATGATATACTTCAAATTTTGATACTTGTTTAATTTTTTATAAGTATTACCTTATACTTTTATGGCTTTCTCTAATATTTGTCTTATGATATTATAAAAAATTTATATTTTATGAAGCTAACTATATTATTACATGGTTAGATGAGAAAATGATTGTAGAAAACTGAATGTAAGTGGCATAACCATAATATAATTCTCTTGAGTCCAGTTAAACTAAGAAAAATGAAATAAATAGGAAAGTAAACTTTGAAGATATTTGTAAAATTATTGACTTCATAAAACTTGGAATTTTTTTATTTTTTGGCCAGAAAAACTAATACATTTTTCTATTAGGCTAATCCCAAATTTGTACAATTTTTCCTATAGTGCCCTTTATATTTATCGAAATAAATAAAAATAACTAATTTTGATTACCAAAACAATTATGAAATAGAAATAATTGAAGAAATACTCATACCAATGTTATGGTAGTTTTTGGGTCTTAACATTTGTTAAATAAAAATTTCTGATTTTGCTCTATGCACTGTAAATTTTGATTCTACAAAAATTGGATTGGTGGAAATCGAGATCCACGTTTTGACTTATGATCTACTTTTATTAGAATAATTAATCTACTTAAACAAAAGTTATCTAAATATATGTGGAATCCATATTCTACGGTTAACCTATAGCTCTAAAATTTTCAGAATAAGCAAACTAAAATCGTCCTCTAAATCTAATATATCTAGAAATAGAGTTCAAACAAGTTAATTGTATTCTACTTGTAGTAGAATGAAGATTCTATAGATAAGTATGAACAGTTATAGAAAAAAAACTGCAGTTATTAAAATGTTTGGAAATATTATGTTTTCATATTTGAAAAATTAAATTTTGACCGAAAAATTAATTTAATATTTCAAAATTAGTTTTAAAAGGAAATGCAATTATGAAAATTTGTTTTTCTTTAATTTGGGTATTTCTGATTTTTTCATTTAATTTTATTAGTTTAATTATTAACTTATATTTTTATATTTCACAATTAATTTCTTAATTGTATTTCAGGGTACAATAGGGATTTTGAAAATCATTAACCTAATGGGTTAAATTCTAGGTCGTGATTAGCCTAATGAGACAATGTTTTTTTTGGGCCAAAAAAACAATTTTTCCATAAAACTTAGACCACGAAAATTGTTTGGAGGGGAAATGAAAATTGAATGTCGCCTAAAAACCCCAAATTACGAGATTCTCCTTCCTCTCTCTCTCTCTCTCTCTCTCCTCTCTCTCATCTCTCTCCTCTCTCTCTCTCTCTCTCCTCTCTCTCTCTCTCTCTCTCTCTCCTCTCTCTCTCTCCTCTTCTCTCTCTCTCTCTCTCTCTCTCTCTCTCTCTCTCCCCTCTCCCTCTCTCCCTCTTTCATTTCATTCATTATTCTCTCAGTCCAGGGTTCTCTCTCCATATTTCTCTCCTCTCAATTCACGAACCGAGATCTAACGAACACCTTCGCGTCTTGTATCCATGGGAGGAGAAAATGAACTAGAGGGAGATTGAAGAAGATGAAGGTAACACTTCGACATGATTAGGGTACATAGCTGATGCCCACTTTGGGTTCCAAATAGCTTCCCATGTGGGGGACGAATCATCAACGAGATCTTTCAAATCAAAAGTATCCAACATATTTTGATACTTTTTCTGGGAGTAGATACTTCACTTGTAAGGAATTTGAGTAAATCAGACTTTAATTTGATTCATTTTAGATTTTTTATTGCGTAACATCGGATATAGCAGGGACTGATTTAATTATGTTTTGGATTTTGATACTTAAGAGTCGATATATCAGGGAATGACTTTGATTCATGTTAGATTTTGATCCTTTAGAGCGGATATATCAGGGACTGAATTTTCTTTGGATTCGTTTTATATTTTTTTATCCTTAAGAGTGCGTATAACATAGTTTTTTGGGTTTTAAGTTCAGAAAGATGGCCTTCACTTTCAACAACCATGAGTTTTCAGTGTCCAGGAAGAGGTTCAGTGGTTAAGGAAGTGGGTGAATAAGATGCTGAAAAGATTGAAGAGCTTAAGAAAGCAGATGTTCAGTCATACATCCGATTAAGACTTTTATGAGTTTTATGTTCTGCGTTTATTAAGACTTGTCTATGGTTAACTAGTTTAACCATTTATTATGTTATCGTTATGATAGGTGGTTAACTTGTTTCCTGACTGTTGGTTTGTTGAACAAAGTAATTCTAGGTTTTACAAACTTTACAATTTAAAAGTAAAACTTTGCCTACTTTAGCAAAGTTTGTACCACATAACAAAAAGTACTTCTAACTTTACTTCTATACTACCTATCCTTACAAGTAAACGTTTCTTCCCTTTCCTTCTCATATCATATCCAATTTTCTTTGATCCTTACACTGTTCATGTTAAGATGGTGGCCTCAATAGACTTGAAAGGAAGCATCCTGTGGAAGATGACTATGGATAAACATCAGAGGAAGGTTTACAAGATGGGGGAAAAGTCAAGCGAGGAGCACTATAGGGTGATCCTACACATGGTGAAGGATCAAAAAGAAGCTAAAGCTTCAAGAATTCAAGTGAACTCTATTACCACGAAAGTAGATTTACTTGAGGACATGGCGGAACAGTCTTTGGACTTGGAGGCCGAGAAGGGGAAACTCTGAACCGAGCTCCTCCAAGCGAAAGAGGAATTATCCAAAATCAAAGTCCCACACATCGATCGGGATAATCTCGGTGAGAGAGATTTGTCTCGAATTTGGCCTTCTTAATTAAACCTTTGTTTAAATTATTTCTTTTTTGTATATTTTTTGTGGAACTCAAAAAAATTCTGGTTGTTAAACCGGTGTTTACTCTTTTGATGGAGATCTATGAATTTAATCTATTTTATGTTCCTAAGTTTTATGAGTCTTTCTTCAGTTTTCCCAATATTTACAATTGAAAAGAAAACTTTGGCAAAGTTTTATAAGCAGAAATAGCAAATTAATACAAAATTTCCCAAGTTTTACATTTGGAAAAGTAAAACTTTGGTAAAGTTATACAAACAAAAAACATAGTAATACAAAGTTTCCCCAAGTTTTACATTGAAAAGGTAAAATTTTGCCAAAGTTTTTCTCAGTTACACAAACAGAAAACAAAGTAATAGAAAGTTTCCCCAAATTTCACAATTGAAAAAATAAAGCTTTGGAAATGTTTTTATAAGTTACAGAAACATAAAACCACTATTTTTCCTCATGATTCTTCTCAATTCTAGTTCTTTCAACGAACGTTTCTTCCAAGATACTCTCAGTATCTGTGTATATAAAAAAAATTAAAATCAAACGCAATTAAACATAATGAGATTTAATTAACACATAAAGGGATCCATCACCTTATTTGTGCCAATTTTCTCATTCATTTCATTGATAATGAAATACTTTGTTCCACCTACGTTTTTTCTACTTCCTCTTACACGTCTGTGGACAATCAGCCTCTACATCATCCACTTTCTTATGGTAATGGTTCCCCAATACTGGAATTGCCTCAAACGCCAATAGCTACAAAACAACAACATAATTTAAAAAGTTTATTAAAGTTTTACCCAAGTTCTACATATATAAGTTGGACACTCGAAGATTTTTTTGGAAATACCTCGAATGGAATACTAAATCTTGAAATTAACTAATTTGGTGCCTGCAACCCCTCGGGACTTCTCCAATAACCAATACACATCATCCAAGTTCTTTTGGAATGCAAAACATCCCTAGGGGAATGTTGTGCACATATCTAGATCATTGAAAATTTGTAGGAAGAAAATTTCTACACATGGTGCATTTTTTTCCAGTTTTTTGGTCCTAAGATGACACTGGATACGAAGTACATAACTACCATCTTCAGACGATCCCCCGAGGTGGGCCCTTTCATTGCTAACAGCTTCTTATCCACATGATTAAATGTAATCTTCTTCCATGTATCAAAATTCTTCTCGTTGAAGGATGTACTACCCATCCTTTCATAGTTGTTGGATGAGCATGGCAGTGTAGTCCCGAAAAGAGACCCATTTCTATGAGGGGGTATCGGATTGGAACGCCATAACAATGAACCACAAATCCTTTTATTTCCGTAACTTTTAATGTTCGAAGTATGAGCATCCACATTTCCATCCACTTTGGTAAGGTGATAAGTCTTCTAACAAAGAAGCTGAAGATGACAGTAACTTTCTATTCTTGGTTGGAGGAAAGTACATCTCCAGCGGTTGAATGGCTTCAGTTTCCTCTTCTTGAACCTGCACTCCATAGAGAGATTTTATTTAGTTTTTCATAGTTATACAACTAAACAGTCTAAGTTTTAATAAGTTCTAAACAGTTATATTATCCAAATCAGTTGAAATTCTTCTTCGTGCGGATCCTCTCCACTCCTCACAGCTACGGTTGCTTCTTTTAAACGAGTTCTTCAACCCTTCTTCATTGATGTATGCTCGATTTCTCCCATGTTTGATTTCAACAGTATATGGGTTAACGATTGGGATGTTGGATGGATTATATTGCTTGGAGAGATTGATAACGATCAATTTGAAGAAATGAATGAGGAAACCTAAGAGAACTGGTCAATTTTGAATATGTCTGATTTTAAGTTTAGGAGTGAATCTGGGTTTATCTGATGGGCATAATATTAGGGTTTGCTAGTCCAGTTCGTCAAATCGTAATTAGTTAAGTTTGCCTTGGGTTTGTATTCTTTTCCCTTCTTTCAGTTTAAGTAAAGATAAAGTAATAGTCTAATATAGAAAAGGGGAGGAAGCATATGGGATTTTCTTTGGGCCAGGAGAGTATATAAGACTTTGATTCCCAACTTCACACTACATATCTCACTCTCTTCTCTCCACTCCACATACACGCTTCAAAAATCAATAGAAGCCAAGGCATAGACCACAACGAAATCAACCGTGATGAAGTATTTATATGAATTATATACCTATCCAAAATGTCGATGTCGATGAAGAACGTAAGAAGTGTTCTTTTCGTCTCATTGTTCTTAAGCAAAAATTTAACATTTTTTACATATTTTCTACCCTCCTATTGCGTATGCAGATCTCCCTAATGGGGATGATGATGATGATGATGAATAATTTGGAGGAGGACATGGTGGCTACGCAAGTGGATGCAGGTTCAGAGGTGGTGATGGCAGAGGAAGCTGCTACACCTATGACGAGAAAAGAAAAGGATCCATGATCCCTCATTCCAGAATCTCCGTACCACCTGATCCAAATCAAACAGATCTGAAATTCTAGGAAGAGGTGAAACTCCACCAGTGAGATGCCTTCCAATGTAAGTGTTAATGACTCTGAGCTCGTTTTCAGATATCAACTGGGTGGCGGTTTCTATCATATAATTGTATCATATTTAGTGACAGCCAAAGCCAACACTGCATCAACACTGGTCAAATTTAGATTCTCGTTGGGTATGACATGAAGACTTGATATTGCTGAAGAGGTAAGAACTGCATTTTTAAATGTCTCAAGTCAGATACTTGTTGTATGAAATTAATACTCATTGTTTTCCTTTCGGACCATGGCTACTATTCAGTAGAAACAGATCTCTATTAGTGCGATACAAAGACAAAATCACAATCTTGCGAGGGAATCACGAGAGCTGGCAGACGACACAAGTGTAATCATTTGTTTGTAGTAAGCTTAATAATGTCGTCTTACTTGTGACTCTCAGAAACCACACTTTAAATTCCTAACTTATTAAATAATATTACCCTGTTTGATGTGTGTTTGCACATAAGGACTCTATCCTGGCTTTAAAACAAAGTGTACAGACCTTTGACAAGCCTCAAATGCTCCAAGAGAATGTACTTGATCCCTTAAGTCGGCTTGGTCAGTAGATCATAAGCAAATGGTTCATGAACTGCCTATGCCTTCTTCATCCACGTTTTGGGCAGGTGTAAGAACACTTACAGCCTGTGGTTTCTCTTTGTGATGTTTCTCATTGCCTGAGTATTTTTTACAGGAACATTAACTCCCAAGTTAAGCTTGAGTGAAGCTGTTTTCAGACCCAGAATATTGTTACTTCTTTCAAACACACACAAGATTCCTCTGGTTCAAAACAACATGCTAGAATCGTCTAGAAGTCCACTTGGACTCCACAAGGTTGAACTGAAAGTATGGCAAAGGTCTGATCAAAGGTTCACAAGTTAAGTTTTTAACACTTCCACCTCAATCAACCACATTATACACCACTTCAGAAGCTGTAGATGACTGATCAAGTACTCCCTCTTCTTTCTCGGTATGTTCAGGTACATATACACATAAAAATTGTGTTCCTCCTCCACGTTCAGCTGAAATCGTGGACAAAAAATATTTATGAGGTGGGTATGACAGTTCAGAAATCATGTGATTTGTTGAAGCTCCTCCCAAGTGTAGATTCAGTCTTCCTTATATCAGTGTGCCTCTTCTTATTCTCTCCACCATGCTCTAGCCTTACCTCGTAGAAGACTGATAGCAAGGGGTACCTTTTCCCATAAGGGTACTTGATTCTGGAAAATGAAGTTGTGTATGTTTTCAGCCCATGAGAGATAAGTTTCAGGACAGTTTCCTCCAAGAAAAACCTTAGGTATGATCATAGGGACATGTAATCAAACAAGCAACAGAGAATAAAAATCAAACCCAGAAGAACAAAGGATTCGAAATCAAACCCAGAAGAACATAGAATCTGAAATAAACCTAGAAAAATAGAAATCAAAATTGAAAAAAATTGAGAAATAAAAACCTTAAACAAAGAAGAATTTGAAAACGAAACCAAGCCAGTAATCGGAAGCCCCCAAATCTCCTCTGATACCACTTCCTGAAACCCTAGGTTGATGTTTTTGTCCTTTGATGCTTTTGAGGGTCGATTTGTTGGTTTTATCAATTGATGATGAGGGATGTGATTAGATGTCGAGATGAATGATGAACTTGGGTGGGGATCTATGGAATGATTAACCACATGTGTAGAAGTTATAGGATCTTGCAGGCAACCACAAAAACCTGATCCAAGTCGTAAAGACCTCGAAGATCACTCTCCTAGCAGTCAATGTTCAGCGATGAACAAGGGATTCATAGTTTGCAAGAGTTGGTCAAACAAAAGAGTGAATATTTTTATTCATGGTTGACCATACACTTATATAAGTTACAACCATGTAGATGGCTTTGATTCTAGTTAAATGGTATCCACAAATATTCGAGCCAAGTAAATTTGCATGTGTAGATGGCATTTCAGATTTGGTTGAATAATTTCAAATAAGACGTCAACCACAATTTGTCTAGCGTACCTTATCCATAAATCTTTGTCCATCATTAGTTTTCCACCATTGGATGTCCACAACCTATTGTCGATCATAAATTATTTAAGTCATCTATTCTATGAGTTTTTTTTATAGTTTTTTTTTTCATGATACATTGTCCATATCGTCAAGTACATAATTCTTCATTATAAAACAAAGAGGTTTAAAACTGGTTTAAGTGAACCACATCATAAGTAATTGAACACACGATTTAATTGGGATAGTTAAGTAAGATTAACTAATACGCTAGTGGTTACGTTTTGCAGTGAGATTCTAACTTGTTCTGTTTATCATGGATGTAATGGAGGAAAAAATTGGAATTTCACATGTCAAAAAGTAGGTTGTGGAATGAGAAGGGCAATCATGTTATCTAAACGTATATCGAGAAGGATAGAAGGCAAGCATTAAATAGTACAATCCACCACTTCAGATTTAAACAAAAAATATATTGAGTAACCAAAAACAAGTTTGCCCAGGACCTAACGCATAGCTAGACCTGTTGGTAGAGCTAAAGGAAAAGGTACACAATTTTCCTACTTTAAACGCAAAATTGTATATGTTCCCAATAAATCATTATAAGAAACTCCATCATAATAAGTGCTACAATAGTTAATTTGGTTAGTTCACATTAGATGAACTACTAAATTACCATCTACACTGTCATTCATTCATTAATTAATTCTTCCAGCCTCTTCATATGTAACATCCTCCTCTAAAACCGATGACAACCCAATCTTATAGTGTCCATAATTTGGTGCTTTGGTTTGGAAATCTTAAAGCACCGGAAGGGACCCAAGAATTAAGGAGTTACTTTTCAGCATTTGTTGCAACCAAAGACAAATAAAACTCCCTTCAATGAAACAACCTGCCGCTGTGTTAGAAAAGTTGTTACAATGTAGACGGTTTTGCGAAACAATCCGTATCTACAATGCCCTGCTAGCTTTTACATATATTGGTAGTATATGGCAAATGACCCTCTACATTCAGTATTCAAGGGCAAAACTACCACTGTATCGAAACCCTCATTCCTAACCAAGGTGAACCACCTAAAAACCAACACTCTATATTTTTGATACAATCACAAGTTAAGAATCGGCTCAATGATCTAGGGCAAACAACCTATGAAGGAAAAGCTGATGAGTCCACATTAAAGGTCCTAAATGAAAAATGGATGCCAACATATGCCTAGCGAAAGTTTTTAGGAGGGCTCAAGATTTATAGAAGACAATGCTGGCCAAGACTTTTCAATCATCCTAATATCTTATAAGGGGGTGCAAGCAATCTGACCTACCTGAATAAAGCGAAATAGCCTGAATTATTGTTGGCAAAATGTCAGAAACTATTGGTGAGATATAGTGATCCAGTTCCAGTAATCTAATTTGAAAGACATACGAGATGATCATCCATTATACATGAGCCTCCAGTACTCACTTTTTTCCCATATGGTATGTATGGTTTCCATCTATAAATCTTGTTGCATTTAGAGGAAGGCAGCTCGAGGTCAAGACAATTTTCAGTATTCACCAATATTGTGCCTTCTATATTCAAACTCGCTTTAAAGAAGGAATGACTTATTAAGTCTCTGAACCTTTTCCATTAATATGTTGTTGATGTCTATACTGCGACTGAAGAAGATTGCCTTCAATGGGCAAGGAACGATCAAGATATATTAAGGGCCGAATTGTATGCAGTTGGAAAAGGTGACACAAATGCACGGTTGGTAAAAAGTTTACCACCAAGTTTCACTGGTGGGCCCCATTATTTGATTGAGAAGTATCATGACACAATGGCGATATGTAGACATTTTGGGAATCCTTATTTATTCATCAAAATGATAGCAAACCCAAATTGGAAAGAGATAAAATACTATTTAGCAACATATGATGGTGATACCCCAAATGATAGACCTGATAGTGAGTGTCGAGTTTTTCAAAATGAAACTAGATCAGCTGCTAGAGGATTTTAAAAAGGGTAAATTCTTCAGCCCATACACAACAGGTAAACATTTATATTTAAAAATATATTATACAATTTGGTTTATATAACTAATTATGACCATTTTAATAAACAACTCTTCAGAGGATTGAGTTTCAGAAAAGAGGTCTTCTCCATGCACATATTTTTTTGTGGTTTTGAAACAACTCAAGGACACCAAGCACAGAAGAAGTGGACAAGATTATTTTCGTTCGAACTCCCTGTTAGGCATAAAGAACCTGAAGCCTATGAATTGGGTTGCAAAGCACATGATACATGTGCCATGTGGATTAGATAAACCTCGATCACCATGTATGGATAATCATGTGTTTACAAAGAAAATTTCCACACCCATATAATGAGTCTACATCAATTGATAAGTCTGGTTATATTATATGTCGATGGAGAAAGAATGAAATGCTTTTGTGTTGGAGGATGGCATGATATTAGATAATGCTTATGTTATACCTCATAACATAGAAATACTTAAGAAGTATAGAGCACATATTAACGTGGAATGGTGCAATAGAACATCAGCTGCCAAGTACCTTTTCAAATATATCACAAATGTAGTTGACAATGCGACAATTGTGATTGAGAAAGGAATCAAACCAGATACATTTGAGAAACGCAAGTAAAACATAAATAAATAGAGGAATGAGATACAAGAATACATCTATTGTCAATACTTATCAGCTCGGGGAATCCATGTGGAATACTTTTGCTTATTCAATACATAAACTCCAACTATCTGTAATGAAGTTGACTATCCATCTGGAAGGTGAACATAATATCACAATAAAGATACATATAATGTAGGAGGAGTAATACTCAAGCCTGGAATTGAGAAGAATATGTTTATCGGGTAGATGGTTTTATGCGGGATAACAGATTTCGTACGCACAATGGCATGTCCAACTTCCTGAGTTCTTCACATGGAACAATAGCACAAAAGTATGGTCGGAGAGAAAAAGAGGAACTTCAATTGGCCGGGTTGTTACAATACATCCTGCTTCATGGGATCGTGACTATTTAAGAAAAATAATAAACAAAGTGAAGGGCCCAAGAAGTTTTCCGAGCTAAAACATTTTAGAGGTGTCACATACCCAAATTTCAAATCCACTTGCTGTGCACGAGGTCTTCTTGCTAATGAAGATGAATGACAGAAAGCTATGTCTGAAATCAACACATGGGGTACCGCTTTTCAAATACGAGAAATGTTTGTTGTATTCCTTATCTATTGTCATGTTGCTAACCTTAAAGATTTGTGGGATATGTGCTGGAAATATTTAAGTTAGGACATCATCTACAAGAATAAAAAGGCATTCAAACACAAAACAACTAGATTTTGGATGATGCAGAGCTCGAGTAGTATACATTAATTGAAGTCGAGAAGGTCTTGCGGCACCAAGAACGTTCCCTAAGTGATTTTCCAGGAATGTTGACTCCTGATCTCTCTTACTTAACGAGCTAGGAAATATTTGTGGAAACAAGAGATAGGGTATAATGTCACTGAGGAGAAGAGTAGACATGACACCTAATACAACTTTTCAACCATGAATAGTTAGTCGTCTATGAAGCAGTTATCGAATCAATTTAGAATTACTATGAGAAGCATTTTTTTCTATTGAACAAGGGGAACGGGTGAAATGTTTTATACCAGACAATCATTTCAAGACTACGATCAGAGAAAAGGATTGTCCTTCATATTGCTTCATCTTGAATAGCAGCATTACTACTACCTGGGGTAAGAATGGCCCACTCACGTTTCAATATCCCTGTCAACCTAAAAGCTAAATCAGTTTGCCACATTACACTTGGTACTTTGCTTGCATAGTTAATATGGAAGGAAGATTTGATCATTTGGGATGATGGCTTATAACATATATACATGCTATTGAATCCTTAGATAAGTCTTTGAAAGACATACTTTCTGTGAATGATCTAAAAGCAAGAACTCTCCTATTTGGCGAGAAAATAGTTCTTTTTGGAGGTGTATTTAGACTAATCTTGCCAGTAATCCCACATGGCACATGAGTTGATATAGTTTCTGCTTCTATAAGTCACTGATATTTATGGGAATCTTGCCAAAAATTCACCCTCAAATAAATATGTTTTTCAATGAAGCTGAGAAAGAGTTCTCCAATTGGGTCCTCAATGTTGGCCATGGGAAGACCGCCAACAACGAGGTTAATATTTTGAAGAAGACGAAGAAGATCAAATGATTTATATTGACCAAATATTGGTCGAGGAGATTAGCCTTGAATCCCCTCAAACAATTCTAAAAACAATTTATGGGAAACTTGACAAATGAAAAGGAAGCAAACAAAACAATATGGAAATGGATATACTAACATCACAGAAGGAAATTGTAGATGAGATTAATGAATACATGATAACTCAACATGATGGTGTTTCAAGAAATACCTCAGCTCAGATAGTTTTGATATAATAGATACAGATTCTGAAACACCGAAACATTGTACCCAGTAGAGTATCTAAACTCATTAAGCTTTCCAGGCCTGCCTGCACATAAGCTGACATTGAAAATTAGTGTCCCATTAATAAAGAATTTAAATCAAAGGTATAAATTATGCAATGGAACATGATTGATTGTCACCTACATAAGTGAGCGTGTTATTCAAGGTGAAATAGTTACAAGCTCACATATTGGAAAGAGAATGTTTCTACCAAAATTCATTCTATCAAAATCAGTAACTAAACATTTGTTTACCCTCCAAAGGCATGGTATTATATTTGCCACATTCTGTGTTCATCCATAGTCTCAAAGTTATACAAAGAAATGATAAAAATCAGGAAGAGTTAAGAACATAGTCTACAAGGAAATATACAACGGTCTAACAACGTCACAAGGTAACCAACATTTGGTTACAACACCATACACAATCAAAACTTGTGGGATACTATCAAAATACAAACTTCCTGTCTCCCTCTCTTTCATGCACCCAATATGAAGATCAGCTCGCACAAACTTCTCAAAACCATCAACAAATTCATGTATCATAAATGCACTCAACCAGTAAGTTGACCTACCTAAGATCTTCAAGCTCAATATGTAGTTTTTCTAAGAAGTTTTTTTCTAACAATAGGTGTGCCCACAAAATAAAGTCTCACTTTGACAGAACCATTCACAGGCTGTGATACCTATAATCTTCTTTATTTTCTAGAAAGAGTTTGTTTTCAACTGTCAAACTATTTTCTTTTTAGGGGCTGTGGAAATATGTATATTTCCTACAATCTCAGATTTTCCACCATCAAAGAAGTTTATTTCATCATCTATTCAGAAAAATTCCCAATACCAATTCACACATAATATTATCTTATGACCCAAACTATTTATATTAACCCAAAAAGCATCTACTATCAAACATAACTAATTTAGTTTATAATTAAGAATTACCAAATCTCATGGTTGATCCTCATACAAAATTGATTACAACCCCAAAATCATACCCGCTCAAAAAAATATATATACTTACAACCACACTGGTTAATATTTTGCTTCAAATTCAAAAGAAAACTAACCAGCTCAATTTCATATTATCGTACCATGTGGTTTTTTGTCAATTATAACACTACTTCTTAAGCAACGTCACATAATATTACAGGAAATTATTAAGATTTTCAAAATAATAAGAAGTTAGTGTTCCTTAAGTCCTCAATTTATTGCTTGACATAAAGTCATAATATAACCACCCTAGCATCCAATTTGACAATATATGTAAACTGTCCAATTTCATAATATCCTTTCATTATACAAAATTTACTGAACTTGTAATTTTAGTAAATATTAATTGGTTTTAAAGCCAATATGTTACGAGAAGTCTAGCAGATGCAATTCTTAGAGACACATGCTATAAAACAAAAAGATTACGACTTAAATGAAAATCGTTCCAGCAACTCACAATAATTTCGCAACAATGAATTACCACCCATTTCTGCACTCTCATGCCTCACAAGACCAACCCAAACAATTCTAAGGTGTTCACTCCATGTCTACATCCAAAGACCGACCACACAACAATCTATCATTAATTTTCAGCTTCCATCAATAACAACAATCAAGTCCATTTCAATGAAGCCACGGCCAATGTCATGGATATTAGGTTGACCTACCACGAGATCCACCACCCCGTCTCCACAATGATTATTCAAGAGAGAAGCCAGTTTGTGGAAGGTGTACTTTGGTGACCTTGGTATATTAATTTTGATTGCAGACTACAATCCCAACGTAACTGCAAGACTTGACATGGACCTTATCATCACATATATTGAGGATACAATTAGGCCTCCGATGGCAGCAGAAAAAACGATATGTGCATTATAGGGCTTGATAACTATAGCTCTGGAAACAACCTATGATTTCTTATTTGTGGCCACAGTTTCCATTATCAATGCATATCTCAATGGCTTCGTATCAACATAAGTTTTCTCTTATGTATGATATCTCATTTACAATTTCACATCTATTATTCCCATCAGAACAATGGTTATTTAATTAGTTACTGCTCTTTTCTCCATTTCTTTTCTTTGACATTTTTAGTAGGCTGTGTTTAGAACCTTTTATTGGTTTAAAAATTGTTGGCAAAAAGTAATCGTTTGTTTGTTTTAAGGGTTAATGGCCGAAGTAAAAGTGTACACCTTCTTTCCATTTGATTTAATATAACACAAAAAATGAACTCTTTAATTTTTCAAGATTCCGGTTGGATGACCAAACAAGCATATTTACTAATATTTGAGGTTTCGGTAACAAATTCAAAACGCTATCAAGAATCACCACCAACTATTCAAAAAAATTTGATGTAATGTTTACTGCATATAATAATAAACTATTATAAACTCATCTATCTGTTTAAAACAAAAAAAAAATTCATTCCATAAATTATTTTTGACACCAGATCAATTTGAAAACGATTCTACCCACAACTCAAGAAAATTATATCATCTTAATATATTGCTTATACACAAAGTAAATAGTTTTGTATTTACATAAAAGAAAACCATTACGTACAACTTAGTTAAAATCTGGCATGAAACATCAAAAAGTATTCATTGGTCCTGTTTGTTTCACCATCTAGATGACCATCTCGATGGAGATGAGAGTTTTGTTTGTTTAGACTTTAAATTACAAATCAAAATGTTAATATTAGAGTTTTGGTTCATCCGGATGAGTTTTAAATTTTAGGCTTAATTTTTAAAATCAGTCCGCTAATCCAAATTGAACCATCTGGATGGAGATGGTTTTGTCAAATTGGTATAATGTCTATTATACCCCTGATATAATTTACAAATTACAAAGTTAAACCTAATAAAAATTTTCACTTACAAAAAATGACAAAATCGTAAAAAACGCATTTCCCGCAAAAAATAAACAAAAACGCAAACGCATTTTCTACCAAAACTGCAACAAAAATTCATATTCCCGCAAAAATCACAAAAAGAAGGCATTTTCTGCAAAAACCACAAAAACCGAAAAACACATTTTCCGCAAAAAAATCAAAAATATACTTTCCCGCCAAAACTCCAAAAACGCGTTTTTTCGCTAAAACTGCAAAAATTTGTTTTCCTGCAAAAACCGCAAAAACACATATTCCCGCCAAAACCGTAAAAACACGTTTTACCGCCAAAACTGTAAAATATGTTTTTCCCGCAAAAATATATTTTCCCGGCAAAACCCTAAAAACATGGTTTCCTGCCAAAACCGTAAAACGTGTTTTCTCGCCAAAAACCACAAAAACGTGTTTTCTCACCAAAACCGCAAAAACAATTTTTCTCGTCCAAGCAACAAAACATGTTTTCTCGCTAAAACCGCAAAAACATGTTTTCTTGCCAAAACCATAAAAATGTTTTTTACCGCTAAAACCGTAGAACACGTTTTCCCGCCAACATCGCAAAAACGTGTTTTCTTGAATAAAAACCGCAAAAATGTATTTTCCCGCAAAAACCGTAAAAACACATTTTTCTGCCAAAACCGTAAAATGCGTTTTCTTGAAAAAAAACTATAAAACATGTTTTCCCATCAAAACCGTAAAAATGTGTTTTCCTGCCAAAACCATAAAACACGTTTTCTCGCCAAAACAGCAAAAATGTGTTTTCTCGCCAAAATCGCAAAAACGTGTTTTCTGCCAAGCCATAAAAACATGTTTTCCGCCAAGAACGTGGAATGTGTTTTCTCGCCAAAACCACAAAAACATGTTTTCCTGCCAAAACCGTAAAAACACGTTTTCTGCCAATACCTTAAAAACATGTTTTCCTGCTAAGACCGTATAAAAATGTTTTCCCGCTAAGACCGTAAAATGTGTTTTCCTGTAAAAACCGCAAAAACATTTTTTTCCGGCAAAAATCGGAAAATGCGTTTTCCCGCCAAAACCACAAAAATTCGTTTTTTCCGCCAAAGTTTCCACCAAAATCGCGAATATGTATTTTCTGCTAAATCACTAAATTATATTTCTCGTCAAAACCATATTTTAAAATAATTATATTTTGATAGTTACTAAACATTAATATAGTGAAACAAAAATTAAAAAAATGCCTAAATCTAAACTAGGGTATATCATAATTTGTGTACTAAAGTCATCTAGATGGAAATGAAGATAAAGAAACAAACATAAGTCCATTTAGATGATTTATTTAACGGATCCATTTGGATGGACAAACAAACAGTCCTAATAATATCTGAATGGATCATTTGGATGAATCATGTAAATGAATTATCTAGATGGATATGACAGATGATAAAACAAACAGTCCTCTTGAAGGATATCCCCAGATTTGAAGTATTAAAAATATACTCTAATCTTTTACTAACATATTACACGCACAAAACTTCCAAAATTGACAAACCAAATAATTAATATTACTCTTAATCTTCCACAAAAGGCATTCACCATAATTACGCATATGATTATAATATTGACAAATAGAAAGACCCACTAAAACCATCTTCTATAAACAAAACTCTCGTACTTATAACCATTACAAAAACAAAATAACGAACAGAAAAAAAAAAGTTGTGTATCTCCAACATTTCAGCATGACACCATGTCTCAACACCTTTCAAGAAACCACCTTCCCAAAAAAGGCACTCTAAACAAATGTATTATACATCACGTATTAATATACTCCCACACCGAGATGATCTTAGTTTCTTTCACTATATACTATATTTATTTATTTACAATACAATTAATTTCGTAGACATATTATTCTCGAAAATAATTAACGTTGGTTTTGTTTTTAATCAGAGAAAAGAGATTTCAAATCTACCAAAGTTGGTTCGTATATGTCAAATGTGACGCATTTTCAATCACCAAAAAACAACCAATATCTTGGTACAACTTTCCTTTACACTGACATACTGGTATAATATAATTTTATTACTTAAGTTAGTTAAGATAAATTGTGTATCAACTATTATAATATTTATTATGCAAATAGGGAAACATTTACGAAGAAACAAAATGTTGGAAGAAGACACAATATATCAAACTTAATATTTTACACTTCTAGAAAACACTCAACAGTACAAGCTCACTACTGAAAAATACATCATCCAAATAAACACATCAACAACTATTATACCAATACAAGAAAAATACCAATGATGCCTTCTTACATATTCCATGCACATCAATACAAACAATTAATCCGCATAGCTGATGACACCAACTATCTACCAGGTAAAAGAAACATCTCATCTTTATCACTTCTAAATAATTACAATGAGATTCAAGATAAACCATTACCCGAGATGTAGTTGGAAAAAATATGAATGATGTAACGTAGGGATCTACAAAATCCCACGACAACAACAAAAGCCGTTCTTAGTTTTCTACTAAACATGTACCACAAATAGTGTTATAAATACAAATACATTATGAGTAATTATTTTATAATACACATTTATTGTAGATCAAAATGGTCTTCCTGAAAATATTAAACAGCCAAACTACTCATTCTAGGGAGTTACAAAGCATGCCAAAAATGAAATACAAAGTCGTACTCATAACAAGCATCATTCCCCACTTTTAAAAGGTAATATAATCATCAATGAATTTAAATAAAAGCACTAGTTTTTGTTTAGTTATTAGAATGTTAAATAACTACTACTTAGTCATGTATTTTATCTGATTATTTAATTTCTTTGTTTTTTTTAATGTAAATGATAAGTTTTAAAATTATTATTTTATTAAAAAAAACTAATTTCACATCTGATAGATTCATTAAAAATAAAAATGCAAGAGGATCTACATTTCAAAAAAATAGTAGTATTGTGTTTGATTTTATAATGTATAATACTGTTATTTTTACATTATTATAGATAAACTACTACTCTCCACAACACCATCAATTCACTTCTAATTTGAAAACTCATATCAAGAAACAAAGTGAACAATCAATCATGAAGTGGTCATGTTTCCTTTGATGTAATTTCTTTCAAAATATCCAATAACAATAAAGAAAAGACAATCATAGTTATGTAGCGTCTTTTTCTCTAAAAAACAGTGAACTACACTTATTCTTTATAGTTCAATCCTTCAATTTTTATTTCCAACACTCAGCTTAATGAACATGTTTTTTTCTTCATCAAATATCGGTTGCATATGAATTGTAATTTAAGACATGCAGTTCGTTGTTGAGGTATGATCCTTTCCAAATATGTCGGTTTAATTAAGACATTTTTCTTTTTTCTTACAATACCATAAAATAGTTCACCATGCATATAATTTGAGATAAAAACAACTATCAAATCCAGAGATATAAGGTTATGAATGCATACGCTTGAAAGCCAAAAAGAGTAAAATTGTGGTTTACTGAGCTAGCCGTTATTCAACTGATACATTCATTTCTTCACGATTGTTATTTATATATATATATATATATATATATATATATATATATATATGTTCTAAATTGTATGTAGAGTTAGGATAGCAATGATCAATGAAAAAACATTCGACCTAAGATATTTGTTTTTAGATGTTCTTGAACGAAGTCTATGTATATAATTATACAAAGATTTTCTTTAACAATTTTGAGTACATTCTTAACGTAGCAATTTATTATATACTAAGATATCAGTAGTTTCAAACCACTTCAAGATGGTCGTTGAATCGATATATACAATGTTAAAATCATTTCTCACAGAATTTTTCCTTGAACCACTTTCCTCATTTGCCCATGGATTTGCCTATAATAATAATAATATGCACTGAACTAACAATTCAAGTCATGAAATTCAACATTATTTTGAGGCCAAAATTAAAAATCCAATGATTCTATCTTGTGTACAATTGTTTTACGAGCTCTCCATAAAATACTCATAATGTGTGTGAGTTTATATTTATCTTGTAGAAATTAAAACTGTGGTCATAACATGTTGATTGTATATAAACGATAATGCGACTAATGTTAGATCTGACACATGTAATGACAATTACTGTTTCTCATTGAAAGAACAAAAGTGGGAGGGGCGTGGTGTCCATGTGAAGATAAACATGTGGATGTGATAAGGTGGACAACAATAAAATTTGAAAGATAAACCTTGTATATGGTTCATCTACAAATGCATTATATTTAACTTAAACTATGAGTTGTTTAGGTATAAATGAAGATACACTGGTACATGGTTTATTGTATCATTGATAATGTTTCACAAATACCAAAATATGGCTTATAACAATATTCTTAACAAAATAATTAAGTAATAGAATGAAAATTCAATGATATTTCTAAAAATAAAATGGATATTTTTTGAATGTCATGTTTTGTACATTAGCTTAGTCATTTAGGAAGAGGACAATGTTCACGTGGATGGCTTTGGTTCTAGCTAAATGGTATCCACTAATATTCGGGCCAGGTGGATTTACATGTGTAGATGGAATTTCATATCTGGTTGAAGAATTTCAAATAGTACATTAACTAAAATTTATCCAGCGTACCTTATCCATTAATCTTTGTCCACCATTAGTTGTCAAACGTTGGATGTCCACAACCTATAGTCGACCGTAACTTATTCATGTCATCTATTCTATGAGTTTTTCATATTTTTGTCCATGATACATTGTCCATATCAATATAAAAGGTTATTTCACGCATTTCGTCAAACACTAGGAGTGCATCCTTTTTGTTTCTCTGTCTTTGATAAAATGAAAACAAGTTGATGGTGGTAACGTACAGCTGGAACTCTTGATTGAGAGAATTACAAGATCTACAGTAATTAAAGATGATTTTGCTCATTTTTGGAATATTTGCAAGGTTTTGAAAGTTTGGTGGTGTTGATGAGATTTTTGGCATGTGACATAAAATTGATGGTAATAAAAAATAATTTCGTAAGAGACCAAAGATAATCTCTGAGAGACGACGTTATCAAAATAGTGGTGGCTTATGTTGATTTTCAGGATGAAAAATTAGAGAATGACAAGAGTGAGAGGAGAGAAAAGTAGAAATGAGAAAGAAAGTGTAAAAGGATAAAATTATGGAGGGAGCAAAATATTTGGTAGAAACATGAAAAATGTGTTTTTTCATTCACATATTCATATTGTATTCTTCGTTTTAAAACAAAATTCTTTGAAACTGATTTAACAGAATAAAGTCATTAATAATTGAACACACGAGTTAAGTGTGATAATTAACTAAGAGTAAAAAATACTCTAGTCTTTACGTTATGCAATTACATTTTAACTTGATTTGTTTATCATGGATGTAGTGGAATGACAAAAATGAAATTTCGCGTGTCAAAAAGAAGGTGAAAGTGCCTTTTTTTTGTCATCGCCCATAAATTGAACATCAAGTGGTGGTCGAGTTTGAGTCGTTCCGAAGAGCCGCTCCGTCCGACAGGGTCTGATCAACATGGGAAAGAAGGACACCATTAATTCTCGCCTCCTTTGCAAGGGAATCTGCTCTCAAATTTCTGGTTCTGGGTATATGGGAGATGCTAAAACTCGAAAACCTTCCTCGAAGAAGACGTAATGAGGATAGCTCAGCGGAAAAGGCTGTCCAGTCAGTTGGGTTAGCGATCATATCCACCAAATTGGAGCAATCAGTCTGTACATGAATTGTGGTCACTAGCAATACACATAAGCAAGACATCACCCAAATAAGACCTTCCATCTCCGCATGAAGCGCCGAGATACTTTGTCGACATCCTTGAAGTCCAAAATGTTCTACCCCCATCTGATCCCTATAGGTCCATCCGAGTCCACTTACAAAACCATGATTAATCCCATGAGGCATCAATTTGGCACGTAGGGGTCTGGATCTCTACGGGTGGGATCGAACTATTATAGAAGATTGATGGTACTTCATCTTCCTCATCATCTCTCTGAGGTTGGCTACTCGCCAACAGTCTGCTTTTATCTTAGCTAACTGGAGCGTGACTAAAGGTGAAACGTCTCTTCCATTAAAAAAATTATCATTCATTGCCTTCCAAATGTACCATAGGATCCATGGTAATAAAAAATAATTTCGTAAGAGACCAAAGATAATCCTTGAGAGACGACGTTATCAAAATAGTGGTGGCTTATGTTGATTTTCAGGATGAAAAATTAGAGAATGACAAGAGTGAGAGGAGAGAAAAGTAGAAATGAGAAAGAAAGTGTAAAAGGATAAAAAGATGGAGGGAGCAAAATATTTGGTAGAAACATGAAAAATGTGTTTTTTTCATTCACAAATTAATATTGTATTCTTCGCTTTAAAACAAAAATCTTTGAAACTGATTTAACAGAATAAAGTCATAAATAATTGAACACACGATTTAAGTGTGATAATTAACTAAGAGTAACAAATACTCTAGTCTTTACATTATGCAATTAAATTTTAACTTGATTTGTTTATCATGGATGTAGTGGAAAGACAAAAATGAAATTTCGCGTGTCAAAAAGAAGGTGAAAGTGCCTTATATATCAGAAATACTTAAACTTGTCATACAATGTTGGAATTTTCTGTGCAAATTTCTCTTAATATATACAACGCTTCTCGTCATTTCTCCTCTCAAAGAGAATATTTTAAGTATATTCTTTTATTAATAATTAATATTAAATTCTAAAAATGCTTTTTTTAAAAAATACAAATTTTACCCAAAAATAATTTTATTTAAATATTTAATATATAAATAAGTGTAGTTTTTAATAGAATATACAATGATATATATAAATTTATAATTATGTTAATGAAAGCATTAATAGTTTTATTATAGTTTAAAACACATACATGTAATATTTTAGATATAAAAAATTATGTAAAAGTATGAGTATCAATTTGTAACTAAAAATCTTGTAATAGTATTTTCTCAAATTTGATGTGTTATTATTTATATCTTCGTTTTCTCCTAAAATCATGTACCATTGGAGAGAGTTATCACACTTTTTTTTTTATGTTTTTCCTCAAAATGATGTACCATTAGAGATGGTCTTATCATTATTCTGCTTTACTTATGATGTAAGAGAATAAGCTAATGTGAGGAGGCAGTGGGGAACATTAAGTTTAGCTTTTTTTTCTTGGTTTAATTTTTTGTCTTGTTTAGCTTTTTGATATAGTTTTGTAAACCAAGTCTAATTTTTCAATCAATTATAATTTGTAAGTCTAACTTATAAATTGATTCTTTAATTTATATACAAACTTAATTTATTTTTAAAATTTAACTAATTTTAATTTTTTTAATTTTTTTTGAAATGGCCACATATTAGCCATAGTTTGTTTCGTATCTAAAATAGCTAGGAATATCTCCTGACAAAAATTGTTTTTAGCCATGAAACTATAGTGACATGATTCTTTACTACTATTTTGCTATGGTTTAAAAATTACTGCAAACATGTAGCCATTTTCTGTGACTAATGCCCTATATAGTGACAAAGTTTGTCTATTGGCCATGCAAAAAATGGCTATAGCTAAATTTTTATTAGTAATTATATATATGATATTAGTCCATATATAAGACATCCTAAAATAACATTAAATTTATTCAATTTTTTATTTAAAATATTATTAAAGTATATTATTAAATAATTATTTTAATAATACTAATTTCAAAAATAATAACTTTATTTGAATAACAACTTATTTGTTATTTTAATAAAAATTTGTATATTGCTAACTAAAGAAACCATCAACACTGTCCATAACACACATATTGCCTCTATGGTACATGACATCTTGAGGATTACAAGTAAAATGAGTTAATTTTTCTAGCATGTTCCACATAATATGCTTAATATGGTTGATATATTAGCAAAGTAAGCTAGATGTAAGAATCAAATAATCAATATAATTTAAATAATTAATAAATGTAATGTCAAAATTTAATATAGAGACATTGAATTCAGGTTCTTCGGTAATTGTGGGTGAACCTTAACCAAATAAGCCACTTCCAGCTATTATATCCATTGAAAACTTTTCAATATCTAAATATTAATGGTGCATGTGCACCATACTCTTCAACCTAGCTTCACTCTATTTGTCTATCTTTTTAATGAGAGGTTAAAGTGTAAAATACATTCGACAAATCAACAGTTATAAGAGGAATCAAGCGATAAAATCAAAGAGGATGTTATGGGCTGATTATGTCAGTGGAGAAGAAAAATTACGAAAGAGATCCATTTTACATTGAACTATCCCCCCCCCCCCCCCCCCCCCTTTCCCTCCAAGTTTCACCGCACATCAAAGAAGATTGAGAGGTATGGAAAGACTTGCTTGGAGGTTTTCAAGAGTGTGACTTAGCATATTTGGTGGTTCTTATGAATGCGACAGTAAAATTGATAGGTTGTTTATTGTTTTTAATTTAAAATTAGTTCTCATATAACATGATTTATATTTTCAATTTGTTTTAATTGAAGTTCTCTCACCACATATCTAATATTTTTTGTTTCCACTCTAGAATCTGATATTAATGGTTTTTTATTCGGTTTTCAATTGGAAAACCAAACTACAAAAAATGCATATAAATTGGTTTTTAAAATTTCTGAAAGAGACAAGGATATCCTTTTAATGCCAATCCCATGTACATTTTATTGTGTAGTATGTACTTTGTAAACCACTGGAATATATATATACTTGAGAACAAGTCAACTGTGGCTATGTATTGTAGATATATATATATACATGGATATGTTTAAAATGTTGGAAATCTCCTTCACACATTTGGCCGAACACTTTAAAAACATTTTTTATTTACCTTTTTGTTTAAAACAATGGCCTTTCTAATGAATAAATGACAAAATCCTGTGACCCCTTTAACAAAACATCTCCTCAGAACTTGACTTCTCTTGTAACTTGCCAAACCAAATCAGTTAATGAAATCAATCCACATGATCAATTTATTTTTTCAAGGTTCGATTACTATGTGGTTGGATGGATCTCCACCGTAACTATCCAAAAAAGTGTGAATATTTATATAATATAAATATTATTAAAATGTCTAAAATATTGTAAAAATGTAATTATTTATAATAATTTTATCATGTTACAATAATCACACAATGTATTAAATTTCGAAAAATATTATTATATTATCTATAAAGAATACGGTAATAACAGAATTTTCCAAAAGTATTATTATATCTTTCAAATATTTTTTTTAAAAATAATTAATTTTTGTATATATGAATCATATATTATCTTAAAATTAATTTTCATATTTTAAAGAATTATAAGTGATATATTGTAAAGAAATTTTATTTACTTATGATAATTTATATTCTGGTATTTATGTTACTCAATGTATCATTTATCAAGTATATAATATATTTAAGCTTAAATATTTAAGTTTAATACTTAATGTAGGGATAAGCCTAATCAAATTCTTAATATAGTTAACATATATGAAATTTAATATATATTTTTTTATAATTTAAATCTTCTTACTAAAGTCAAAAATAAAAATTATTAATTTTATCTAAAAATAAAATAGTATAAAATTTATTATTTCAGAAAATGAAAAATAATTTATTAAATGAAAATAATTTAAATACAATAAAATTATAAAGTTAAACCAAATAAGAAACTACAAAGTATTGTTTTATAATTTTCAAAATTAAAAATTAAAAATAAATTTAATGAAAATATATTGTTTTTTTATTTTTAAATAATCTTCTTAAAAAAGTTATCATTTATATGCATGGTTTAGGAAACCGTCTAGTTATCAATAAAAAGAGAAAGAAAGTTGAAAAAACTTAGAAATAGTTAATTTTGCATATGCTAGATACTTATAAGATCATCAGAAATCTCGATTGCAAACTTGATATGTTTTATAATTGGTGCAATTTCAACCAGAATTGATTTCTTGGAATGCCATGAGTTTTCAGTTCCACAATTGTAAAAATATATCTAGTTTGCGATCAAGCTATATGAAGATCTAAAAGTAACAGCTGCAAAACCAACCATACTAAACTCGAGTTTTCAACGATACATCAATCCTAAATCTATTGTACCTTGATATAACAGAATATATTCCTTATTTCATTTCCAATGGCCTGCGAGTAGGAGAAAACTATATCCTGTAAGTAAGTTAGTAGCAAAACCAATATGATGCCTAGTACAATTTGCAAGATACATAAGCCCACCGATAGCAGTCATATTAAAGTACTCAGACCTAATATTTCTCCGCTATCTTCACAGGGCCTAAAAGGATCTTTCTCAATATCGATAGATCTATTAACCATTGTAGTACTCAAAGGAGTCTATTAATCTATATAAAAGCATTTCAATATCTATTTGTATAATTTGATTGATTCACAAATATTCCTTCTCGAAAATCCTCTATCTAGAGCTCATGATAAAAGGAATATTTCCGAGATATTTTATCTCAAACTCTTCTTTCATATGAGTATGTTCAGCATCAACCTCCTTTTGAGTTACAATTATGTTCAGGTCATCTACATACATCAATAATCACAAAACCAGATGACGATTTCTAACAAAACACATGGACATATCGTATTATTCACATATCATTTTCTCAATATATAGTCACTTAAGCTGTTGTACCATATGCACCAAGATTGCTTTAATTCGTAAAGTGATAGATGTAATTTGACCGAAAAAATCTCTCTTGATTTTGTTCTTAATGCTTGTGGAATTTTTAATCTTTCAAGGACTTTTCATGTATATATCATTATCCAGTGATCCATACAAATATGTCAACACTACATCCATGAGATGCATTTCAAAATTTAGATGCTTGTAGGCTCATCAAATATCTGAACGTAGTTACATCCATTACTTGGGAATATATTTCCTTAAAACCAGTTCCCCGGTCTCTAAGAAAAACTTTGGGCACCGAGTCAGGGTATATATCGTGTTACATCATTCTTTTCATTTATCTTTCTCATGTATACTTACTTGTACCCAACTTGATTAACTTTCTCATATGTTATGACTATAGGTCCAAAGACATTTTTTTTTATTCAGGGAGAGTACGTAATTTAGTTGGATGGCCATCTTCCATCTTCCAACCCTCCCAGACATGTCCTATCTATCATTCCAAAATGGACCTTGGATATGGATCATCATTTTCATGATCTAATTCTTTGGACACAGAAAAAGAGAACATTTCATCAACATCATTTATCTTATTTGATCCATAACTTTTCATCTCGAGCTTAGTTCATGGAAATGTCATATTTGTATGTTCCCTTATCCTCATGTGGATCTTTATCTTTGTTTAGTTCTTTTTGAACATTTTCACTTATGTCTTCTTCTGAATTTTTTTTATCAGTTTGCTCTCCTAATATTTTTTCTTTTAGGACTTTTTTATCATTATAACCCGCTGGTCTACCCCTCCCTTTTAACTCAACCATGTGCTCATTTATTATGTTTCCATCAGTTTGTTCTTTAGGAACAACAACTCTTGATGGAAAATTTCAGCGGGTATATATGACTTCATCACCCTTCTTGTATTTGTGAATGCATCTGGTAACTGGTTTGCCAAACTATGAAAATGCACAATTTTCTAAACTTCCAGCTCTCATTGTTTCGTAGGAGGATTAAGGTGTAATAATGACGGTGTACACCATGTAATATATTTAGGAATTTCTCTTATTCCTCTACCTAACGCTGGAAAATTATTCTCATTAAAATGGCAATTGGCAAACCTTGTCATAAACATATCACCAGTTACTGCTTCAAGATATTGTATTATACTTGGTGAGGTATAATATACGTACAGTCCATATTCTTTGTTATCCGATTTTTGTTCTTTGTGGTAGAGCTATCAGAACATATACCACACATTCAAAAACAGAGATAGGATATATTTGGTTCCTGGCCAGATGTCAATTGTAATGGGGAGTACTTAGGATATGCACTCGATCTTAACCAAATCAGAAAGCCTGATCTCATACTGAAATTGGGAGATTTGTTCTCAATATCAACAGTCTTGCACTCAACCACAACAGTTTAATCAATGAATCGACCATGCCATTTTTGTGTATTAATATAAGAATTGGATGCTCTACACCTATCTCAATTGACATACAATACTTATTAAAGGTCTACGATGTAAATTCACCAGCATTATCAAGCCTTACTTTCTTATGAAAAAATCAGAGAAATGCATTCTCAGCCTTATTATTTGAGCAAGAAATTTTTGAAAGCCTTATTTTGTGTTATCAAAAATATACATTTGACCATCTACTAGATGCATCAATCAATATCATGGAATACATAAGCATTCCGCACAGTGGGTGGATCGGCCCACATATATCATCATGAAATCTTTCCAAAAATATTGGTGATTCATTCCCAACTTTTGTTGGTGATGGCCTAGTTATAAAATTTCCTTGAGAACATGCATTACAATTAAACTTGTGTGTTTGCGAAATTATGTTCTTTTCAACAGATGGTCATTTGAATTTTGCACTCCTTTCTCATAATGACTGAATCTGAATTTCCTAGCCTTTCATGTCATACTTAATTTTACTAGTAAACTTCATTTACAGTGGCATATGACTTAGTCATGTTTATTTTTGTATCCGGAAGATAACATTTTAATTCTTCCAGTATCTGTTTCCTCTCAGATTTAATGCAAAGATACTCAATGTCACTCTTACTCATAGTCTCAATATGATATTCGTTTCTCTGTATATCCTTAAAATTCAATAAATTTCTATGAGACTCGGGGGAGTAAATTTATTACTTATGTCAAATTTTGTTCCCTTTGACATTGAAAAACTGACTCTTCCAAAGCCCATAATAATTTTTCACTACCACATATTGTATTTATGCCTTTAATGTAATCTTTTATTTTGAGACTAAAGAAATATTTCTTATCATTAATTATCGTGTGTGTTGACCCACTAACTGTGAAACATATATCTCCATCCTAAATCTCAAATCTGGCATTTTCTGAATTTAAAATATTAATAAAATATGCATTAATGTAAGACATTATATAAATCAATAAACATAAAATATTACATATATTTTACAACATAAGATACAGATAATATAATACATTGAACGTTATCTTATTCAGGAAGACAACCATTATATCACATCGATTTTACCACTCATCGATACTCTCCTATATCAACCAAAAACTCTGAAACTTTGAGATGCGTATCATCTTTTCAATCATGAAAGGATGTCATGGGTTCATCAGAGCTAAAGTTTCTTTCTTTCACTTCCCTTCTATTTTTCTTTTTAATATTGTGGATAAGATCGGCTAAATGTTGTAGCGTACGACAAACATGTACCCAATGCTCTTTCATGCCCCATTTTTGCAAATTTTTCAGTTTGCTTTCTATCATCCCGACCACTTCAGTTTCGTGGAAGTTCTTATATTTATTTCATCAAAGGGACATAATCTTCTCTATGTCCTCTTCCACGACAATGATAGCGGTTTTCTACCGCGTCTACATCCTCATCCTCCCCAATTATTATAATTAGATGATGCAACATTTGCTTCAAGGAATGGAGACGATCTAGTGGGACGAGCATAATCGTTTTATGTTACGAGTTGATTAATTTTTCTCCGCTACAGGGAGGACTTGCATCAACTATGAGTAACATGTATATTCATTCGCTCAGTATTGTTGCTGCAAGACTAAGCTTCCAAGATGGAAAATGGAAAGAGTTTTCTACATCATCCTTGATGTAATTTCGAACATCGCTGAATTACATTCACTAACACTTTTGTAGTCCCTGGAACCGAGATGGATACATTTGTGTTTGGCTTTTTGGTATGATCACATAATTATGGTGATCAAACTTCTCTTTTAAAGATTCCCAAGATCCCGCAGCATCCCCTTTCGTAATATATTTATTTTTAAACTATCATAAATGTGGTCTTGTAAAATATCATGGTTTTTTTACCTTTTCTTAATATGACACTATTTTTGAATTATCAATGAGTTTGCTAAAAGCTTGTTTCCTCTTAGGTACATCTTTGCACCTACTGCCCAGGTCAATAACTATTCCCAATAATATCAAAAAGTAGTTATTCAAAAATAGTATAATAAAATGCAGAATTTAAAAGTATAATTTAAAGGCATAATTTAAAGGCACAAGTTAAATGCATAATTTAAATGCATAGATTTAAAGAACATAAACAAAATCGAAGGCATAGCCTACCACATGATATGAGGAGATATAGTCTGTAATATTGATCATTTTATATTCATGGCGGCAAATTCTACCCATGTGATTTTCTATCGTAGAGGCGTAGCCTAACCATAACGATCAATAGGAGAAAGGCAACGGCTATCATCTTGAAAAGTAATGGAAGACATAGCATTCACTCTATGGAACGAATAAAAGATATTTTAAATATATTGAATGATATTGAAAGCCAGTAGTTAAAATTAACTCATTGGTATAAGAGCGCTCATGATGATAACATTGTGTAAATTAAGTGAGGAATATATAGCTATATAGATAGGCTGAGTATATGTATATATATTATAAATATTTAGTGTGCGTAAAAAGTTAGAGAGTGAAGATGATGGAATGTAAGAGAGAGGAAGAGTGATTTATTTTTATCTTGTGTATATTTTACAAATGGGAGTGAAGTTTTATTTATAGTTTGGTAAAGCCGACGCAAGTCTAACCCACGTGGAAGAAGAAGACAAAACATCAAGATGACATCAGAGTGATGATGATGCAAAAACAATAAGAGAGCAGGACTAGTGTCCACTTATTTAGATCATCATTCAAGACATGTTAAATATAGTGAAGAAAATATATAATAATATAATATATTATATTATTTGTGTGTGTGAAAACAAAAGAGAGGGATTTATTTTTTCTTCTTTTTACTTATGTACACTGATGATAAGGAAAAATACGAATACTAATAATGAGATAAGTGTCCTCATGAGATGGATGATCAATATTTGCAATCCCCCCCCTCGACTTACCATTTTATATTACATAATGTCTCATTAAAAAACTAGTCATGGAAAAAATCCGATGGGATAAAAACTATGACAAGGAAAAAAGAGTGCAATGACGTAATCTACCCCTGAGATTAATGGACATAGCTTTCTCTTCATAGGTCACGCAACTGGTGCATTCGAAACCATGAAAGGTGTTACAGAATAGTGGAAAGCGCCTTTGTGAACAAGTCAGTAGATTATCGCAATGAATATATAAACTCCATGTCAAATTCTTGATTTTTTTTCAAAGTTTCTTATTGTATGAATTTTTTTGGAGAGAAGATGCTTTGTTTTGTCGTCTTGATATAGTCTTCTTTGAATTGAGAAACACAAGTGGAATTATCTTCGTATACCCTTGTCTTTTCTCTAGTAACTATCCCATTTGCTTCTTGTATGTGATGACTCATTAACCTAAGCCACACAATTCTCCACATTCTCGACATGTTTCGTGAAGCGCAATAGTTTCTAATATCATTCGATTGATGAACAAATATTCCTTCTTCAAAAATGATCTATCTATAGCCTAAGACAAAACTTTGTCTTTATGAGATCTTTCATTCGAACTCTTCTTTCATATGAGTCCATGCATCATCAACCTTATTTTGAGTTCCAATTATGTTCAGGTCATCTACATATACAGCAATAATGATCACAAGCCCAATGATGATTTCTTAACAAAAACACATTGGCATATCAGCATTACTCACATAGACTTTATAATAGATATTCACTTAATCGATTGTACTATATGCGTCCAGATTACTTTAATCCGTATACTGATCCCTGTAAATTGACCTAAAACAAATTCTATAGAGTTTGTTCTCAATGCTTTCATCATTTTCAATACTTCTGAGATTTCATGTAATATCTTAATCCAGTGATCCATACAATATGCCTTCACAACATCATGAGATGCATTTCAACATTTTATATGTCGCTAAGCTCATCAAAAATTTGAAACGTAATTTTATCCACGAAAATCTGAACCTAATTGCATCCATGGACATAAGGAAATGTGTACTGATGATAAGGAAAAACACAATACTAATCATGGGACAACTGTCTCTCATGAGTTGATGATCAATATTTATAATAGTGCATTCCTAGAAACAAAATCTGGTTGCGACTTCTTCAAATCATGCATAAACTATAACACTTCACGAAGAATGTTGAGAATGTTGTGGGTTAAGTCAATGAGTTATCACATACAGAAGGTAGTGGAATAGTTATCAAGAAGGAACCGACAGAACTAATTAAAGATAATTCGGTTGTTTGTTGCTCAATTCAGAGAGGCTATATAAAGAGACATAACAAAGAATACTCGCTACAATACTAATCATGAGACAGTGGTTCATGAGATGGATGATCAATATTTATAATAGTGCGTTCCCAGAAACAAACTGATTGCGAACTTATTCAAATATAGCACTTCACGAAGCATGTCAAGAATATTTATGGTTTAGTCAATGAGTCAACACATACAAGAAGCGAGTGGAATAGTTGTCAAGAAGACGACGAAAGTATTTGAAGATAATTTGGCTTATTGTCTCACTCAACTCAAAGAAAGCTATATCAAAAGTGACAGAACAAAGCATATTCCTCCAAAGTTTTTATCATACATATGAGAGCTTGAAGAAAAATCAAGAAGTGGACATCGAGTATATACGGTCAGGTGATAATCCAGCTGACTTATTCACAAAGACGCTTCTCACTACAACATTTGAAAACAAGTTCATAGTATTAGAATGCATCATTTGCATCACCTATGAAGGAAAATCTATGTCCATTATTCTCAGGGAAGATTACATCATCTTACTCTTTTTCTTTCATCATGGTTTTTATCTCATCGAGTTTTTCCATGCCTCATTTTTTTAATGATTCACTATGCAATACAAGATAAATAATCAAGGGGGTGTTATAAATGATGATTCATCTTATGAGAACAGTTTTCCTCTTCTCATCAATTGCGTGTCATTATTATCCCATGTTTCTATCACAGATTAGTAGTAAGGTATAGATGTCATAGTCTACTATTATTTATAAGTTACTAGTATGCTCTTCTTTCTTTATGTCATGAAGTGTAGCTCATGTTTTAGGCCTTACTATAGGTATTTGATTGTAATATAAGAATCATAAAACAAAAAAATAATAATCAAAGTCACTCTCCAATTCCTCTCACGTTCATTCTTCATCTCTCTAACTAAAATCTTTGTCCACACACACATTAAAAATTCTATAAATTAATAATGTTGGGATACTAATATTTTATTAATTTATAGAGTTATTAATTTACAAAAAAAAATAGATTTTATATTTTAAATATTTTCTTTAATAAAAATAATTAATTTTAGTGTTATATACATTAATTAGTATTTTGAAATTCATTATCATATTGATTCATTATATTATTCGATGCATATAAAATATGTTTCATAAAATTTAATGTCGTTTTAGATATTAATTTACTAAATCTCATCAAAAATATATTAAGTTTAAGAAAATATAAAGATAATTTTACTATGAGAAAATTGCCAAAATGGAACAAATAAACACCAAATTTGTCCCATTGGTTATTAAAACCAACTTAACTTGTTCCCTCAGTATAATTTTTTTAAAATCCCAAAACTAACCCCTAATTTATCATTTAAGAAATTTAAAATTCATTTTATATATTAAACTAAAAAATAAACGGATATTGACCCAACAAAACGAATTAAATAAAAATATAATTAAAACAAAATTAAATTAAAAACACTAGAAAATTCCCAAAATCACCTTGACAAACACTAAATCTATCGCCTTCTCTCTCTCTCTCTCTCTCTCTCTCTCTGCTCCTCTCTCTGCTCTCTCTCTCTCTCTCTGCTCTCTCTCTTCTCTCTCTCTGCTCTCTCTCTCTCAACAAGCATAAGACCAACTCATTATCCTCTTGACCCGACATCTCTCTCTCTCTCTAATTCCATCTCTCTCTTTGGTGAAATCAATCAAAGGTAAGTGAGACTTCTTCTTGCTATTTCTCCTTTGTTTTGTTTTTGTTCTTCGCTAGCTCCTCCGATTGATATGTGTAGATACCCCTTTCCCTTTTTCTTTTGCATGTTCCTTAACTGATTAGGGTTTGTTACATGTGTTCTTCAATCGTGTTTGTGTTCTTCAACTGATTAAGGTTTGTTATATGTTTTGTTTTTTATTTGGGTTTTTCAGGATTAAGATTTTGTATGTCAATCAATTGCTGCTTAATTTCCTTTTGGGCCAGTGATGGAATCTTGCTTCTGTTAGTAAGATGGCCCATGTTAACTTCTTTAGAGTTTTTTCTGAAGAAATCGGTTACGGTTCTGTAGATTTGGGAAGTGTAGTTATGTCTTAGCTTGATTAAATTATTATGTATGTGGAATGGATTCGTTTCTAAACAGAATGCGTTTCTAAACAGAATGATAGTGGTTGGAATTTTTGACTAAAAGAGAATTTGTATGATTTTGTTTTGTTTTGTCTTTGTTTCACTCTTCAGTTTGGTAGTTTGACTTAAATGAATATCTTCTTCTTTTTTTTTTTATAAAAACTTTGTCTTTGTTTACTTTACACAGGTTTTATGGTCTTACTTTTTGAAATTCGAAAGAAATAGTCAGTAATGTGTATAACTTTGACGGGCAGTAGAGAACTTTGTGTTTGTTTTGTTTTTGTGTTTGTAAAACTGTTTTACTGTAGTGTTTATAACATTTGTGTTATGTCTTTGGTGTTAATAGTCTTGTGTTTATTGTCTTTTGTAGATATTGAAATTAGAGCTGCCGAAGCGTTTATACGAAGAGGATCTTGAACCTCAGATCAAGAAGATCAACAACAGCTTCCGCATGTCACTCCTCAAAATTCTGAAGAAGGTTATCTCTGAAGAATACGGAAGAAAGTGAAGAGGGATTTTTGTATTCAACAAATATCATGGCTATTCAAGAAAATGGCTCTCAAGTTTTCGGCAAAGTTTGTGCATTGCTTCTTGTGTAAGGAGTTGATCATCTCGAAGAAGCATAAGAAGTGGTTTGTTTGTGCGAAGAATTTGTTGCGGTTTTCGCTGCAAGAGTACCATGCGGTGACTGGCCTGAAAAGTTGTAAAGGAAAGTAGAAGTGAAGTGGTCAAATAGAAAGCCGACCTGGGGTTTTGGAGTAAGCTACTAAAGGAGGGTGGGAAGAATATCCTTGTGAAGTGTATAAAGAAGGACCACTTAAAAATGTTCACAATGGAGTCGGCTTGATAGGTTGAGGTTGATCTACTTGTGTGTCGTGATGGGTTGTGGTTGTGGGGGAGAGACGAGAAGGTGAACATCCTCATATGTACATCAAGTTGGCTATGGATCTTGAGAAGCTTAGACAGTTCCGTTGGGTATTCTCCTCGTACGACTATCTGCTAAGTTCTATTGACAAGACTAGGAAGAAATTGGATAACAAGGAGAGATACATTTTCGAAGGATTCTCATATGCTCTCTATATTAGATTATGGAAGCCATTCCCGATTTTGGAGAAATATGCGGCAGAGAGTCAGTGACAATTTCATTGGTCTAAGGTATGGCAATTGGAAAGGAGCAGCAAAAGTTTCATATGAAGACATCATTGAGCTTGAGAACTCGTTTCCATATAAGGGTGTGTATATATGTTGTCTTTTTATTCCCTGGTTAATGTATGTATTTTTTATAGATCTTAATGTTTAAAATTATTTGTAGGATGAGCTGTTTCCAGTCATCTCAGTGACTGGTAATGTTGATGTACTTATGAGTGATGTCTCCAAAGGAAGGGTGAGATGGAAGATGAGAGAGTAGAACTTATTCTAGACAGGATAATGAGCAAATTTGATTGGAGCAATACAAAATGGGAAAGTCTTAGAACCTGAAAAGACTGAGTATACAGGAAGCGAATGAAGAAGATGTAGAGGCAGAAGCAGACGATATTGTCAATGAACACTAATGTTGCAGATGATTTTAATGGGTCTGCTAAGTTGCAGAGGAGGTGAATGGCTCGGCTAAATGTGGGCAGATGAGGTGAATGGTTCGGTTAATGTAGGAGGAAGAGTAAAGAGAAAGATCGCATGATGAGGAGCCGAGTCAAGAAAGAAGAAGTTGTTGTGTTAGCGATCTGCAGCTACAAATCTACTCTTGGTCATGATACGAAGAGTTTTCATTGAGGTTTTGTTCTACACGTCCTTTACTTGTTTTTCTGATAAATTTAGTAAGCAAGTGTTGGACAGAATGGAGAAGACTGGGAAACTGATGTTTTCAGAGAGAATGGGGAAGATGGAGAGTGAGGTTTCACAGCTCAGGGAAGCACTCACTTTAAGTGGTCAAGGAAGCGGTCGTAGTAAGAGCAAAGTCGAGCCAACTGCAGCAAAGAAAAAGGTACCAACTAAAGAGAAAGCGTAAAAGTGGATGTACTTGGAATTAGGATGCTTGATATTAGTCTGTGACATTATGTGTTTTTATTGTTCTAGCAGAGTATAAATATCCTAAACAATTAACTTTCAAATTAACCCTTAATCCTAACAGACAAAACAATACTTGGCAAGAGAGAGATCAGGTGTATTACTTAGAGATCGAATCCACAGAGAACAATGACACACAATAGATTTCTTATTTCTAAAGACTAAGCTAAGTGATTATATATATATTAGTAACAAGTAATCGGATTAAAGAAATATTCCTTATCAGAAGGTGTCAATGCTATATAGAAAATATGCTAGTAATGTAAATATGGAAAATATGCTAATAATGTAAATATGGAAATAGATGTAAATATGGAAATATGCTAATAATCTAACTAGATGTAAATATGTAATATGTTAGATCTATGGTTTCAAGCTTCATGAATTATATGGGATAAGATGCACATATATGTAAATATTCTAGAACTCAAATATTACCTATTCTTACCCTTTTAACTCCAACTCTCGTATGCGAGCAAAAGGAAAGACCATCGATCGACGGCTGAGGCCTGATGTCGATCGACGATGAAATCAGAAGGATGTAAGAACGAGATTTGATATGTTCAGCAAGCTAATTAGACCAGATCTCGCATGCGCCTAACAACCTAGTTCAATGGAGTCTATTCTAGCACAAAATCTACTCTCGTAGTCATTCATGTCCTACTTTCGAGATCCTAGTTAGCTACTCTAGAATGCAAGCATTAAGCACAACTCAATTGATGGATATTAACTTAACCTATCAATCCTACTTTTGGGCTAATCCATGATTGCTATCATTCAACCCTAAATCTAATTGGTAACTACTAAGACATAATAAAGTAAGAATAATAATCTGAATATAATGCATAGATAAAATACCGAGTTTCCAATACAAATCTCCCTAAGGAGTTAGGAATCTTCTCCCTAAATAAATCCTACAAGTAGTAATGGAGTGCTGGTCCGCACACACACACTTCTTGGCACCCCAACACCGCTTACACACACTTTCTGGTGCAATACATAAAGTAATAAATTTAAAACCTTATAGTCGAGTTAAAACTCGTCGGGGTAATCTTGCAATCTTGTGTCTTGTCTCTAACTTTGGGCTTGAAAATTGGCTGTTTGCGAATTGTCATCGATCAATGTCAGATGTGCAAACACCGATCGATCTTTTTCATGTAACATCGGTTGACGCCGAGATAGTGTCGTCGATCGACGACAGTCTTGTACTTCGAGTCTCACAAATGATCAGCTACGCATTATTCTCCTCTAAATGCTCCAAAAGCTCCAAGTATCTCTATATATCTCCAAAACGTACATGGACCTGTAAAGACCTTAAAATATAGCCTAGACACACATAATAAACCCTAAATATAGCCTATAACATGGCCTTGAAACTGGTAATAAATAGTCTACATCAACTCCGCCCAGACTAAACTTTTTGCTTGTCTCAAGCAAACAAGCCTGCGAAAGAGGTTTGTAAAGCGGAAGACTCACATAATATCTAAGTATAACTGTCACCTTACTCTGGTTGCAGCCACATGTATCAATTAATCACAGAGAAACTTATATTACATATCCTAGTATAGCAACCAATTCATTCTACCAACAACTTAGCAATACTAGTCTCATTTGCCCATCTACTGATTTCATTTCTTACATAAAATAAAAGTGCAAGCTTTACCTAGGAGCATCGATCAAATGATATATGGACTCTTACCTCTGCAGTATCTGAACACACAGGTAGCCTTCTATGATTCTTTTCATCTCTCTCTTTCTCACTTCTTCTCGTCAATGTATCCCTTCTTTTGAGGGTATCATAATTGACTGGGATATTTGGATAGACTTCCATGAATCAAGCCCTAATGGTTTTTGTGCCACAAGATCATGTTCACTTCTTTGACCTTTATCTCTTTCTAGGATCATATGAATCAAGTTTTAATGGTTGTAGCCACCAAATCATGTTTGACTCCTTTTTTTAATTTGAAGGGGAAAATGAGAGAGTAGAATCAGAAGCACACAAATTTTTACCTTCCAGAATTGCAGAAGAATCTGATCTTGTGTATACCTAAAATCCCAAAGCAAACAAACAATGTTAGGATTAGTGTTCAAAATCAGCTTTGTTCCTTCAAACTTTATAACCAAGTATGATATAGTGCAGGATGATCCACTTTGGTATCTCTAGTAATCTCGCAAAACAACTTTCTAAGAATGGTGCTAAAGTTGGTTTGTCAAATAATAAATTTTGATCATAGTATTCTTCTTGACTCATAAAACGTTTGAAAACTATATATATATATATATAGTAAATAAAACTCAAAATCAATAGAAATAGCGATAGAGCGAACCTTGCCCAGACTTAAGATTGTGACAGCTGTCCCCCAGTGTATGCCGCCCCGGATTGGTTAGGAAAATGCAAATCATAAGTAAATAACTTAAGTAGTAGAACTGGATACCTCTCCGGTGTAAGAGAGTGTCCGATCGATGGTAACAGCTGGTGTGGTCGAGTCGGAGTGGTCGCGATGCTCATTGTCGAGCCGATAGTGGCCTCTAGTGTGTCGATCGATGGTGATTTAAACAAGTCAGTAAAAAACGAAGTAAAACTCGATATAATAGTAGCATAAGCGTAAAAAGATAAGTAAGAAAAGCTTACTAGAACAGTGGTTAGCGCCCACTCAGTGCGTGGTGTATGAGTCTAAGCTCGACGTTGTTGAAGCTTATCTGACTAGAATGGAGGTGGGATCAACACTTGGAAAACACAGTGTCGTCTACATCTTCTCTTGTCTCTTTGTGAAACAAGTGTACAGACAAAGCTTCTCATTGCTTCACGCTCCTCTGCTTTCTCAGTTCTTATGATCTCCTAGTAACATCCACTAAATGCATTACTCCTTTGTAGCATTCTCAATATTGCGTTGGAGCATTCTAAGTCTATGCAGTTGTAGTTCTGAGTATATCTACGCATTTCTGAGAAATATCTTATTTCGATTATGCTCTAAGAAAAGTAATCTCATTGAAATGTTCTTCTAATTGTTTTTCTGCTACGCACTCTGTTTGTCGAAATCAGTATGTGATGATGCATGATGTTGTCGTGCGATCGAAGTGTTGCTCTATCTGGTTCCACTCGCATGTTGTCTGTTGAACAGTATAGCCGAATCTGCTTCACCTGCATCCATAGCGTGTAGTCAAACCGAGTGAGGCATTTGTCTATAGTGATAGTGTAGACGATCATCAAGCGCTCATGTAGGAATCATACTCAAGAACGTGCTCTGAATTTGCAGTGGACATCTCTACAAATACTCTCTTGAGTCTACTCGTAGAGCAATCCACAGAGAATCACTGGAAGGCTCCGATCTGAAGTTCAACTTCTCTGCTACTAGCTCTGGTAGGATGCTCGACTGACGATCTGTGTGCGCATAGGGCATTGGAAAATTCATGTTTTGATCAGACATGCGCCGACAGAAATTCTCAGGATCACTTTTATATTCTTCAGATGATCCGTTGACTGTTCTCTAGGATGATCCTTGGTAGCCTTATCAGACCATGCGACATAGGTCTGATCGTATCCCCTCTTCTGCGTCTAGAGTTGTCAGTGTCGTGACCTTGGGTGATTAACTAGTTCACTGGTACCAGTGTCGATTGATTGTACGATCTCTACGTCGAGCGATCGGTGATAGATTTTCCGATTTTGTCAAATCAACAGGAACCGTCGATCGATCTCTCCTAGTCGGTGCTCGATCGATGCGTGTGCGAACTGCCTAACGAACTCGGATTTCCGTATACGCGATCCGTTCCTCTTAGTGGCTGTTCTTCTGAATTATCATCAAAAAAATCATCAGTCAATCATAGCGATTGACGTGATGTCATGTCCAGGATTCTCGTTGCTCCTTGACCATAGCCTCGTATCTCTTAAAGGGTTTCACTCCTTGAGTTACTGATTTTCCAGCTTTTGCACACAGTGTCGAGATCTTCGATCTTTGTGTTTAGGTGAGTACCGGAAATCTAACTTGTCATTGAGACATCCACAATCATCTTCTGTTGTCCCTCCAGTACTTGTATCAATAGCATAAATGTGATCCATGGTCTTTGATTGGCATTGACATTACCATGCTTCTGGCAGCTTGGGCCTTTAGCTTCAGGTTGAGCTATTGGCAGCGTCTGCTTCTGTATCAGGGATTAATAGCCCCTGATCGTCTATCTTTTGACCTGTTGCATTACGCAGATGACTGCTTGAAGTCATGCAAGTCTCCTTCTCATTCTGAACAACTATTAGAGGCGCAATCATCTGAACTCGTCTGCTGATCCGTCGATCGTTGGCGGTGAGATGCTGTTGATCGATGCTAAGTGATCATGTCGTCGAGTGTTAATTTGTACTGGATGTCAGTCGATGTTGATCAGTAAAGAAATATCGCTCGACACTAAGTAGGTGTCGTCGATCGTATGCTTGTCGTCTTCTCTTGTGGATCGTACGCTCGAGCTTGTTGTGGATCTGAAAATAAGTAATTCTTGTCCTTTGTTGCTCGTGTACTCTTTGCATGCACATGAAAACAAATAAAAAGAAAAATCAGTAACTTGAAAGCACAACAACCTAGACTAAAATCCTAAAAATTAATCTACTGCGTTCAATGTTTGCCCAACAACGGCGCCAAATTTGACATCGATGTGTTTTTATTGTTCTAGAGCAGATAGTATAATTTCCTAAACCAATAAAATATCAAATTAATCCTTGAATCCTAACACACAAAACAATACTCTTGACCAAGGAGATCAGTGTAGTACTTAGCGGATCGAATCCACAGAACAATGCACACAATAGATTCTCTATTTCTGAAAAGACTAAGCTAGGTGATTATATATATATATATATATAGTATATATATATATATATAATAACAATAGATCGTTAAGAAAATATTCTTATCATAAGTGTAGATGCAATATGGAAGTATGCTCAGTAATGTAAATATGGATAATAGGTAATAATGTAAATATGCTAATGAATGTAAATTATAGAAATATGCTAATAAATCTAACTAGATGTAAAATAGTGTTAATATGTGAGATCTATGGTTTGCAAGCTTCGAATGAGTTATACGGGGATAATGATACATCCTAGATTTGGACAGGATCATTCAAACGTGCCTAAGGATATGAACGTCGCCAAACGGAGAACTGTTGATGAATGGTGACAAAAAGCGGTTGGCGAAGGCCCAAATGATACTACTAGACTTTGATTGTTGTCGGATGGTGACGCCACCGCGTCCAACAAAAGACAGTTTGAACCTTGGAGATAACCGCACCAAGAAACTAAGAAGTGTTCTAAACAAAGAACTAAGAGATAAACTCAAATAAAAGAAAAATCAATGATTTATTTCGTGCTCTTAGGTCGAATTATAGGATTAGAAGTTGTAGATGATCCGAAGAGAATGTGCTATAAAACAAGGCATAGAGAGACGCGAAACGAAAGACTGACTACATAAGAATATGTTGACTGAAAACAAGACTAGATCTGGTCTTTCACACAGTTTTGACTTGTCTTGGACACTCTCCTTTGACTGTTTTGGTTGAAAATATTCCAAGGAATATCTTGTTACTTCTTGGGCACAGTTGTAACCATAGAAAGTTGGATCCACATTTCAGCCCAAATGCAGTCCAAAACAAGCATCGTCAAGCATGTTTTCCTTAGCCTTCTGATAGGTTTTGGCCCTGAGGAGTGGACGATTACTTAGGACCGTTGAATAGATTGGCTTGGTCTATCAGAAAGAGAGAGGTGACATGATGTGTATCTTCTCGGGTGTTCGAACCAGCTCGGAAAGATCGAACTACCTCGCTCAGCTCGTCATAAGTGTCAATCCAGCTCAGCTGTGTGGACACCGCCGAATGCTGTGTGCTAAGTAAAGCAAGTTGAGCTGCGAACAGCCGTGCCGAACAGGATCAACAAGAGACGAGTGCACAGATCCATAGCACTAGTGAAGCTTAAACCAACCGAGAGGATCAGCAATGGTAGCGGCGCTCAACGATTAACCGCAAAGTTCCCTGGACATAGATCCAGGTACCTTGAGGCGATAGTCGCCTAGAAGTGACACATATCCTAATAGTACAGGCACCCGAGGCTTGGTTCAGAACCCAAGCTAAGTGAATACCGAAATAGTTAGTTCGTCCGATCAGGATATATAGTCATCTGGAACTCGTACTTAAGAGAGACGATGCGGTAATACATTGTAGGTGTATAATATTGCATTCAGAAAGCCGTCTTACAAGATATTAATGATTAACCTCAAGTTGTTTGGTCAGGACAAACTTGGTTGATGTGTTGGGTGATGGCATAGGCAGATATATCAAAACTACTTTGCAAGGATATATAAAACTACTGCTGGGTAATGTTGTTCTTCCCGTCCTAGAGTGGAAAGGTATCCCGCCTACTGTTACCTGCATCACAAATGAGTGCGGATGAGTAACGTAGTACTCATGTGAGTCGTAATCTGCAACCCAACACATATCAGATAGTATCACCGAGCAGTCAACACCATTGAATGCAGTGGAATATATTCCATAATTATTGTAGATATATAAGGCTATCATCGCATCGATGTGAATCCTATCGTTAAACATCACCATCCATGTCACCCGCCATTCACTCATATTAAATACCAATATATATATTAATATATTATATAATCAGACGCGATAAAACCACAAAGGCCTCAACCGAGCCAGTAAGTTAGCTTACCAAAACATTTGAGACTGCATTCGTCTGCAGTACACGGCCCTCCAGTGGTGCTACCTCATCATCGTGTCTCCATGACCTTGTTCCAATTCGCCAGGACCAAGTCCCGATAATGTGGAGACTTTGCGAGAGTCGATATGATAAGAATTCACATGATTCATATTCATATACTTAATAATTATACATATATACTTTAGTAATTTAGAACAAAGTACAAAGGCTCAAGATAAACCACCTCAAGAAGAATAATTCATAATAAATCCTTAAGTGTTTAAAAGACGTTGCTTAATTCAATATAGATTAAAAGACGTTGCTTAATCAATCACAATATTATAGTATGGAAAACAAGTAATAGCTCCATTCATAACTCATAACATCTATCTAAGACCACCTTTGATTATACGAGATTGGCTAACGACAGACTAGATCTCGAGCTTCAACTAAATAACCTCCACTTCACACTTCTGTTCAGAACATCCAAAAGGAGGATTCGTTGATTCCCACCACTGACCTAAGACAAAGGCAGTTTTCGGTACACAAGATCATTAATCCAACAGTTCGGTTTGGAAGAAGAAGCTTAAATCAAAATCTATCAGCTCGGTTCAGGACAGAGCTTAGCAGTTCAGATCAACTCAGCTAGATGCAGGATATGAAAATTTCCAGACCATAGACAGCTCGGCTAAGATCAGTACTAGAAAAGATCAAATTGAGTTCTTAATTCCGGTTTTAATTCCAGTCAATTCATAACAGTTTGGTTAGTGGTTCCATGAGGTTGATTCAAACTGAAAACTAAACAAGTTTGAACCTTACAAAGCCTTTAAACAAATGATCGCGTGCAGTAGCTTAACCTATCACCATCTGTTCTATTCAGACTCTTTGACAACAAGGGCGAAGGCCTTACCGGTTTTACTCCAGTTGATGGAATGAACTTGGTTAGCTCACTCTCCTTCATGCTAAAGATCACGTCCTGACCTTCAAACAAAAGAGATCAGATTCGTTCAACTCAGGACAGACAGAGGCATCACTTAGGGTTACAACAGACAATGAAGCTTCCTTTTAAAACTGATCTGATTACAACTGATGCCGGACAAAGCTGATTTAAGGTCTTTCGGTTCAAATAATCAAGACTGATAAGTTGTGGACAGATCTCACGTAATCTCCTAGACCAGAATACAATTTTTCCAAAACACAATGAGTCTGATTCAAAGCACAAGAGGTTTGGAAAGGGTCGTCCATGCTCAGATCCTCTCTTCTGATTTTCTCTTAATTTTTTTCAAACAAATTTTTCTGTCTTGTATATT
>CAJHQP010004221.1:0-52500 GCA_905132765.1 Moricandia arvensis | reverse complement strand
TGTCTTCTTTCTTTCTCTTTCTTTTTACCCAAGCAAGGTGGTGATTCATTTGATTGGATTTTTGTCTAGGTGGTGATCGTTCTCGTTGTTATTTGTGCCGGAGCTTTTGATATTGATGTAGCAAATTGGTCCCCTTTCGCCCCTAATGGTTTCAAAGCTGTACTGACTGGAGCTACTGTAGTCTTCTTTTCTTATGTTGGATTTGACGCTGTTGCTAATTCTGCTGAAGAATCCAAGAACCCTCAGGTCTGCCCAATATTATATTATATTATATTTTTTTCTAATGGTAGGTATTATTAGTAAACATTGTGTTTCATTCCTGCCCATTCTGTGATGTTCAGCGCGACCTCCCAATCGGAATTATGGGGAGTCTTATGGTATGTATCTCGTTGTATATTGGCGTCTGTTTGGTGCTCACTGGGATGGTCCCCTTTAGTCTCCTCAGCGAAGATGCTCCTTTAGCCGAAGCCTTTTCATCAAAGGGTATGAAGTTTGTCTCAATCTTAATCAGTATTGGTGCTGTTGCTGGACTCACAACTACCCTGCTTGTTGGTCTTTATGTTCAGGTGAATATATGCATCTACCTGGATTTTTTTTACTAGTATCTTTGATTCAGTCACTTGTTCTCATGCAAAACAAGGTATCTCTAATGATAATTTCCACTAAACAGTCCAGGTTATATCTGGGACTTGGAAGGGATGGTCTATTGCCCTCATTCTTTTCCAGAGTACACCCAACTCTTCATACACCTCTGCATTCTCAAATCTGGTGTGGCATTGTTGCTGGCGTTTTAGCTGGCATATTTAATGTACATAGCCTTTCTCATATTCTGTCAGTTGGTACATTGGTACGTCAAGGTCTTAACTTTGTTTTATTATATACCCTTTTGGTTTTTGGATCGACACTTATCCTTTTGACTGTTTTTGGTTTTCCATTGTTTCAGACTGGGTATTCAGTCGTTGCAGCTTGTGTTGTAGCTTTGAGATTGAACGATAAGAAAGAAAGGGAGTCGTCCAATGGATGGATATCAAGTTGGCATGAAGGCGTCATTTGCCTTGTTATAATTGCATGCAGTGGTTTTGGTGCTGGCGTATTTTACCGTTTTAGTGCTTCAGTTATATTTCTTCTTCTCGCAGTAGGTGTGGCAGTTAGTGCTTCAGCAGTTCTCCATTATCGCCGAGTAAGTAGCCTTGAGCATAAGCAAATACTCTTCTTACTTAAATTGTGCCAAAATAATTAATTAAATGTTGGAGTTGAGAAGCTAAATGTTAAGTCTTTATACAACCACACATAGAGACCACAAGTAGTATGGTCTGGCATTTGGAACTCCACGTTGATAATTTAAAAGTCATTGACAATTGATTCAACTTTGGCATTCTTGTTTTAGACAAGTCTGGTAGCTGCAATTAGTAATGAGATGGCGATGCAGTCAAAAAAATACATGAATTGTTTACTCTACAAAGCATGTGAATTTCTTGTGCCAGCTCAGCTTCTGTACTCATCAATACTCCCCCCTTTCGAAGACAGCTTGTCCTCAAGCTGTGAATATAGAGCAGCTGAAACACCACACTGTCTCGTGATAGCATTAACCTCTTCTGTTTTTCTAGCAACACAGTCTGGGAACACATTTTCTGTTTCTGTTTCTCCATCTGTGCCATATTGAAAAGTATTCTTGCTTAAGCTGTACACTGCATCCTCTCGTTGTAACAGGTTTCTGCTCAAAATGCATTGTAACCAGTAGCAGAGTTTCAATTAAATGAAACAAGAGATCTCTTTCTGTTTTTGCACCCACTGAATATTCATTGTCACATCTTGGCGTTTCAGATGTCTGCAGAGTTTTCATTCGCCCACAATACCACACAAAGATGGCCTTGTATTTAAACCACCAATTTTTAGACATCTTTCGGGTCAAGAGATGTTGCATCACCATTCTCAAACGAATGAATCATTACTTCAGAAAAATCCAAACTCATGCCCTTTTCTAACCACCGCTGCCTCTTCTGAATAAGCCTTAGGTACACTCCCATCAAAAAATCTGCATTCACTGAACATTTAGTGCATTCACCAGATTGTTGCAGTAGCCATACGATTTTTACTGCTCCATCATGACTTCAACCATAGTTCCTGAAACAATTTGGTGTTTCTTTTATCTTCCATTTATGTTTCACTTGGAATTTCCCTTCCCCAAAGAGAAACTGTGTCATTATTAGTAATGCATCCTTGTCATGTTGAAACTGTGCCTAACTGAGCACCCAATCTAACTTCAGACTCCTGTATATATGGCCACGGTTGGATCAGAAACTCCCCATACATATGTAGATAATTGTCAGTCATTGTACCCAAACAACAGTCGAACAACAACATCCGTGACATCTCGTTGTCTTGAATAGAGTGACCAAGCATAGTTTTTGTAATGCTTTCACTAAAGATCATGCTGCTGTACATCCCTCTTACAAAATCTCAGTATTTTAATGCACAGCCAAGCCATTATTTTTTGAAGTTAGGCACAAGAAAGAGCATAGAGTGCACCAACTTTCTCTCCTCCAGCGAAGACATCTCAGCATAAGAACATCTAGTCACCCTCACTTCGACACCAGCATCAGCTGACTGCAACTTTTATTATCTCTTTAGACAAAATATTTACATGCAATGTCCTAAATCCTAAACCCTAAACGAAAGGAGCTTCAGTTTCAACTCAAAAGTGTGGTAAATCATGTCGTCGATGGGTGAAGCATGTGTCAACCAATTATGTGCATAGAAACAATACAGTCGGCGCTTTACCGTTTGGCAGTTACAATAAGTCCAGAGCTGTTACATTTGGATGTTGTAAACAACAATACAGTCGTCACTTAAGAGTTTAGTGAAATGGGAAAAGAAGTTGTAAGTTCAAGACGCCTTGTTAGGCCTTAAGGACAAGCTCCTCGGTGGTGGTCCCTATGATCTCGAGTCCCATGCAGTAGTAACTTCCTAATAGTGTCACGGGCATGAGCCCCAACTTCTCTAGCTTCTGGACTGCATCGTCCACATCAAAGTTACACCTCCCGCCAAACTCTTCCTTTATCCGTTCCTCACATCTCAGATCCAGATCCTATTCCTCACATTCCCACCAACTCAAGTCAGCACTCTCTAATAATAACGGACAATACGAAAGAGTAAATTTGGTAATATATACCTTCAAGGTAGCTTTCCCCTGCTCCTTTACTGCGCGTGTAACCCAAATTAGGCTGTGTTCCTATTCTAAAGGCATTCACGCCCATATGAATAGACTAGATTCATGCAGGAACTTTACTTCTTGCTGAATAACATCATCGTAATAGTGTTCCCTTCCCGCTGTCTAGTTGTTTATCATACATTGAATGCGTTATCAAGTTCTGGTACGTCGCCATGTTCTGCTGGAAACTAAAGTAAAAAACAACTTTTTCTATAAGTTTAAATATTCGCTTAACACACAAGAATGAAGGGCAGTGAAAAATAGAAAACACTTCTACAAAATCCAGTATGCATAGAAAAAGAAAGGCAAGAACGGAAACTTACAAGCACAATCTCCATGTCGGCCATAGGAATGTTTTTGAAATGCTTGACGTAAATTCCTCGTTCAAGATTTGTTTTAGACAACATCATCAACCATATCCATCTTGAATCACAAATTCACAAAGGGAAAAATAGATGAAAAAAGAACAGACATAAACCTTACCTATAAACAGCAATCATTCTATCAAATGTAGGTATCGTAAGCTTGTTCAATAAACTCTTAAAGCTGAATTTCATCATGAGAAAAGCCATTATTATATATGCAGTTTCCAGAATCACAACAACCAAGGGGTACCTCAATTGTGTATTCTCAAGGCGAATCTGCCTCCACATACAAGTCTGCTTCAGGGTTTGTCTCACCATCTTTTTTGGGATCTTTCTGCTTGACCAGTTGGCACGTAACTTATCTAACCTGTGATCCAAGGCGGAGGTACACATTGAAAATCCATCACTTCGTCTAGTCCTGATAAGGAAAAAAAAGGTAAATTGATAAGGGAAAACGGTAATAGCTAGCAATGACAAAAATAATCTCACTGTCAACAAGTTTATGTTTCTACTTGTGTCTAAGTTGACCATGACCAGATGTAGCCATATTATAGAAAAAGAAAAAACTTATATGCATTTTACCTTTAATCCGAGGCAAAACAAAGAAAACTTGGCCACCACGATCAACCTCATTTTTTATAGCTTCGATCACCCTCTCTTTAAGGAATGATGCAGGATGGGTTTTTATTGGAGATTAAACTAAAACAAGGGAAGAAAGGGTCATTATAGTGTCCTTGGTATGGGTGTTGCGGATAGGGTGAGCACATTCACTGACGTTTTGAAAGATGCAACGAAAACGAAACGAACCTTCATCAACCACATTAAGAAGAGGCAAACAGAAAGAGGGAGAACGGACGGAGATGGGATACAGAGGTATATACCATGGAGGAAGGGGAAGAGAGAGTTCTCCGACGTTGAGTTTAAGTGGGAGAGAGAGAAGAGGCGATGGAAACGTCATCCATCGCCAACTCATCTTCACTCGGTTGACCCATACCCATTCCTCCCCAATCCATTCAACCAATAGCTTTGATCAATGCCCAATAATTAGATTGCTTGAGATCACCGGAGAAGTCTTCATTCCTTCCAGGAGAGGAATCCCCATGACTAAAGTGTTGGAGAGTGGTAAGAGATAAGAAACTGATGGACGTTGCAGCTGAGTTTCACGCATTTGCATTCACGAACATGCGTCACAAACATGCATCTACGAATTTGTATCCATGAATCTGCGTCTGCATCCACGCATCTGCATGCGTCCACCGAAAATCGTTCTGCAATAGATATCGGATCCCAAAGGTGTTGATAAACAAGTATCATTCCTAGAGCTCATGTGTAAGTAAAACAAACAAAACTCTCTTTGTTTTGTCACACACGCTTAACTAAAAACAATCCATCTGTTTATGAGCGTTTTTCCGGATTAAACTGAACTATAAAAGAAAATAGATAAAGAGTGTTGTGTCAAAGCAGGTAAATAGGAGTCTAGGAGAGTTGTCTGTCTAGGCTGGCAGATAGGACTCCAGCATCAGTTTGGCTGGGGAGGGAGTTAAAATCTCCACGATCAGGTATGTGTATTTCAATTCCTTGTCTGCCTTGTCTCTAAACATCTCCGTGTACACTTTCCCGGCTCCGTGAGGCCCACGGATGAAGAAGTTTACCTGAAAGCATGTTCCAATTTTGATTATGTTACATGCCCTCTCAGTTTTGTCTATATTTCTGTAGCTGCTCTATTATGTTAAATGCCCGAACAATCAAATTACCTCCACATGCTCTACTCCATCTTCATCTGTAAATACTCTGTTGGGTATACGTTGACGAGCAGCTCGGTTTCTGGTTTCTTGTCCGTAGCCTGTGATGGGGGATCCAATCCTTACCCTCACCTGCATAAACGCAAGTCAAATGCCCACCCAACGTTACCATTATAATCATCATCAGGTCTATGGAGTTAGTAGTATATTATTACCTGACCATCTTCTTGAATTCTCTTCAAGGCTTTGTCAAAAACCTTGTACCTACAACACAGAAAAGTAGTGTCTATAATAGAGTATTCGAACTCCCAAGTAAATAAAAAATAGAGTTGTGAAGGCTCTCTCACTCTTTTGGTTGAAAGATGAGCTCTTTAAAGACAGCGTATCCAGAAGCTCCAGCAACCGCAAGCCCAGCCAGAATAACAAAACTGTAAGAAGCACCTTCGGTAAAGGTCACCGGCTTCTCCGGGATATGGTACGTAGGAGAATCAAAAGGATCCTCCACAGTCGTCACCTCTTTCTTAGCCTGTAAAGAAGCAAAAGCATATCGGGATAACTTGCAAGTGCCTTTTGATGCCCCATAAAGTAGACCCTTGTAAAGAAAAAGAAAAAGAAAGATAATTCTTATTAACGCACCTGTTTCCCAGGTTCTTTAGAAGTTTTTGATGCAAAAGATCTAGATGAGCAAGAAGGCTTGATATTCCGGAAGCCAAACAATAGTCCTGCAAACAGATCACGACGGTTAGAAGAAGCACTAGGATTTGAAGTTTTATTAAACATTATTTTGGCTGACCCTTAGCTCCATCAGAGACCTGCTGCATAGGGAAAACAATGAGAAGTATTAGAAAACAGTTATTATGCCAAACAATGAGTAGGCAGCTATTAAACTAACATCTTACCACAGTCATGAGACCCGAATCAGCAATGGATGCTCCACTTTTTGTCAACTGCATAGGAAAAAAGCAACCTCCTCAGAACAAAGCGCATTTTGGTATTGAAAACTTGTTATAACTGGAGCAGGACTTATTCCCCTTTAGAAGAAGAATCAATAGCTGAAAAGGAGAAAACAAAAAAAAGACAAACCGATTTGGGGATTCCAGAAGCGGAGGAAAACGAAGCGAGTTTCGATCTGGATAGGCTTCCGATGGATCTCCTTGTGAGGTTCATCATCTCTGAATGATGAAACGGGAAGTTTCAGGTTGCGGAGCAAGGCGAAACCGCTTCTGGGGTTTTACCTCACACACGTGACAAGAATCCCACATACGTGCGTCACTATTGGGCCTTGGGCTTACAACAATGGATGTAAACTCAATTTTTTTTAATTCTTCTTTTTCTACGAAATTAGAAGCTTGGATTATCCCAAAAAAAAAAACAAAGTCAATAAACAGAATTTCCGAAGATACCACATTTCCCAATGTTATTCTAAAAGCACCTCAAATGATGAATTTTGAAGGGGTTTTTAAGTTTAAAAAAAAATTAATAAACAATATTATCACATCGATAAATAGTTAAGAGTTTAGTTACAAAATTCTCTATTTAAGAGGCGACTCTTACACTGTTCGCGGATCCGACTGCCAAGTGTCGGCCCGCGAGTGGTTCTTGCCTGGTTGGTAGACATTTAAGCATTTTTTTTAAAAAAAACATTGCAATTCTATACATTTGGACAGTTTTCTTTAGAATTTATGTAATTCTCAAAATGAAAAGACATCTTAAAATGAAAAATTACATTTTAGATATTTTGACAATTTTTCAAATCAATACAATTTTTAAGATAAAAGGCATTGTTAAAATGAAAAGATACATACTTTAATATTTTGACAATTTCTTTTAAACCAATGCACTTCTTAAAGTAAAAAGACACCAATGTTAAATGAAAAGTTACATCCTTAAACATTTATTTGGATTCCTAGTATTAATAGATAGGCTTGAGAACACATTGGAGAATCAGATTATTGAGAGGAAGAAACAATCAATATGGAAGGAATCAAATAAATGTTTTGGGAAGTCCTCACGGTAACGGATGAAAATAATATATTCTCAGCTGCCTCAATCAGGACAGGATTAGCACGAAGTCACTCAATCTCAGCTCTACAAAAAGTGCGTCCTAAAGGAGTTTCGTTTGTGAAATTTCAAGGATCATTCAAAGTGTATTCTTGATTTTATTTAGGGTTTTTGTCTGTGTTTGTTACAAACACACCATCCACATTTTATACGAAACCCGTTTTTCTTCTTCTATTTAACTTTCCACAGTCCATAAATTAAAGGTTCACAAATTCTTTGTGTTGTGAAAGCTGACAAAGATGTTGGCCACCGGAAGGGTAGCAAAAGAAAAGGAAATAGCCCAAAGTACAAGGCGTGTTGCCAATCAAGGAAAGGCAACTGTGCTTGCTCTCGGTAAGGCCTTCCCCAGTAATGTAGTCTCTCAAGAGAATCTCGTGGAGGAGTATCTCCGTGAAATCAAATGCGATGACCCCTCTATCAAAGAAAAGCTGCAACACTTGTGTAACACTCATCATTTTTCCCATCTACTTTCTTTTACAACCTTTTACGTCCACCCTTGTATATATGTATATATATAGTAACTAGTAAGTATAATATGTAATATGGGTTGGTGGTGTTAGGTAAAACCACAACTGTGAAGACACGCTACACGGTCATGTCTAGCGAGACGATGCAAAAATACCCTGAGCTAGCAACGGAGGGTTCCCCAACCATCAAACAGAGGCTTGAGATAGCAAACGAGGCGGTTGTGCAGATGGCATATGAAGCGAGCTTGGCTTGCATCAAGGAATGGGGAAGGGCAGTGGAAGATATCACTCATCTTGTCTATGTTTCCTCCAGTGAGTTCCGTTTGCCCGGGGGTGACCTTTACCTCTCGGCACAACTGGGCCTTAGCAACGAGGTGCAGAGGGTGATGTTTTATTTTCTGGGATGCTACGGAGGTGTGACTGGGATGCGCGTGGCCAAGGACATTGCTGAGAACAACCCAGGGAGCCGGGTGCTGCTCACCACCTCTGAGACTATGGTTCTGGGGTTCCGTCCCCCCAACAAAGCTCGCCCTTACGACTTGGTCGGGGCTGCTCTCTTTGGAGACGGAGCAGCTGCCCTGATCATCGGAGCAGACCCTACAGAGTCAGAAAGTCCCTTCATGGAGCTTCACTATGCGCTGCAGCAGTTCCTACCAGGAACGCAGGGGGTGATTGACGGGCGGTTGTCAGAGGAGGGCATAAGCTTCAAGCTAGGAAGAGAACTACCTCAGAAGATCGAAGACAACATAGAGGAGTTCTGCAAGAAGCTGGTGGCAAAGGCTGGCTCTGGTTCATTGGAGTTGAATGACCTGTTCTGGGCCGTTCATCCCGGTGGGCCGGCCATCCTGAACGGGCTAGAGACGAAACTGATGCTGAAACCGGAGAAGTTGGAATGCAGCAGACAGGCGTTAATGGATTATGGGAACGCAAGCAGCAACACCATCTTCTACATAATGGACAAAGTAAGACGTGAGCTTGAGAAGAAAGGCAGAGGTGAAGGAGAGTGGGGACTTGGTTTAGCCTTCGGACCTGGAATTACATTCGAGGGATTTCTCATGAGGAGCCTCTAAATGTGGCTCTGGACCCGACGTATGTGATTAACTAGAAATAAGTACAAATAAATTAAACATTATCTTTTGCTTTCGAATCAATCTTTCTAATCAATTTGGCGAAATTTTAATTGTTATGACCAAACAAAAATTTGAAAATACATTTAAGATTATACCATTGAAAAGTCTGCACAAAATAATGACGTCTCCTGAAAAAGTATGTTTATGAATTTAATCTTATAACTGATTTATAAAATGGTGAAAATTTATTTTGATCAAAATTTAAAATTATGTAAATATAAATAATTATTAATCATCTAAATGATTTAATAAAATTGAATATTTGAAGTAGATGAAACAAATAATGAGAAATTTTCATGTTTAACCACACTATTGATACTATTATTCATTTTTAATTTCACTAAAAATACATTTTTCAAAAATATTCTTTTTTGTAAAAAGTAAAAAAAAAATTAGATTAATTAAAATTTTAAATTTCACATTTCAAAATTTTATCACATCCCTCAACTGTAAACTATAAATCTTAAATTAATTAACCTTAGGATCATACGTGTATTTTTCATCTTAAAAAATAATAATAAAAGTGATTAAATTAAACAATAAAGATTCTATTTTCGGATTCTCAAAATACATATATTTTGAGAACTCTCCGAATTAGAATCTCCTATTAGAAGTGCTCGCAGGACGCCCTATTTCACACTCCTTTCATTTAAAATAACACAATCAAAACAAACTTAGTATGCACATGTGTTATCAGTTCTCACGTTTAATAAAGCTGTCAAGAGAACATTCAACAGCTATTAAGCAGCGCTTTAACTGAAGGGACCTAGGCTATATATATATATATATAGTTAACTAGTCAAGTATATGTCCCCACTCCTCCGTTGCTACAAAAAGTTTACATAACAAAAAAGAAACATTATAAGAAAGACAACATCTCAACAACACAATATCCTCTAAATTTGATAATAGCAATATATACACATAACTCAGGTTCGGGATGAGCCAGCGTGTTCCAAACTACCACATCGATGATACTCCGGCGGCCACCGTCCGCTCCACTAAAGCTGCAGATATCCCCACGTATGTACCATTTTATCATATATCATTGGCCTCACTATGTAATGATTAACTTTGGTCCATATATATCTTGTTCAGGCTAGACTATGAGGTAGCCGAGCTGACGTGGGAGAACGGGCAACTAGGGTTGCACGGCTTATGCCCACCGCGGGTGCCTGCTCCGTCAAAATACTCCACTGGTGCTGGTGGAACGTTGGAGTCAATAGTGGACCAAGCTACTCGCTTCCCCAACCCTAAGCCCACCGATGAGCTCGTCCCATCGTTCCACCACCGGTATTCAAGGGTCGGCATGGACGCGCTTGTCCCCGAGCAGCAGAGCCAGCCCGCCACCGGCGTTGGCTCGTGTAGCGATGGTCATCCCATGGCTGGTGGGAAACGAGCCAGAGTGGCGCCCGAGTGGAGCGCGAGCGGGAGCCAGCGCCTGACCATTGACACCTACGGTTTCACCTCAACATCGCTGGATGATAACTCCAGCTCCGGCGGGAAGCCTTTCACCAAAACCACCAACATGGACGATCATGACTCCGTCTGTCACAGCCGCCCAGAGGCAATTAGTTGCTCATTATTTTATAACTTATTCCTTCTAATTAATTAATTTATTATATATCACTTTGAAAAAATATTAAGTACAACAAACTTTTTGAATTACAACGTTATATATAGATGGGGGAAGAAGAACAGAAGCAAACGGAAGGAAAATCATCAGCTTCAACCAAGAGAAGCCGAGCCGCTGCTATTCACAACCAGTCCGAACGTGTAATTCATTCACTCGTTCAACCCTTTATTACTCTTATTTATTTATTTATTTTGGAAAAAAAATATTGTTATTCGTCGACTAGTGTTTCATAGTTAATATGTTTTCTTTGTTTAAGAAATTTCAGAGTTGATGTTCATTAATTAAACATACGTGATTGTCTCTTGATTGGTTTTATTGCAGAAGAGGAGAGATAAGATCAATCAAAGGATGAAGACGTTGCAGAAACTGGTTCCCAATTCCAGCAAGGTACCTCATTTTACATGCATCATAAACTGTCGTTAAATTCTTATTTTTTTTTCTTCTTTTGGTCAACTGCTAAAGCAAATTTATATGAGTATACGTGCGTAATAATAAAAAATACTATAAATAAAGTAGGTACGAAAATAGCTAGAGGGGATAATAAGGGTGGTGGACCAAAGGAAAATGAATGTATATAAAGAAATGGACCTCATACGATGATTTTACTCCACACACTTATGCTCGGTCTCTTATTAGTCCCCTGAAAAATTGATTTTACATCTCTTTACGATATTGTCTGTGGCCAATTGGTCCTTAATTACTATGCCACCTTCTGGCTGTCAATCAAAATTCAACTAACACAATCTACATTACATATGTATAATGTACTATTATTATTGTACACATATGTATCATCCCTTGAGTTGGTTTGTTAAATATTACATCAAAAGGAGTGCATGGTTTGATAACTTACATTTTGGAACTAGACGGATAAAGCGTCCATGTTGGATGAAGTGATAGAGTACTTGAAGCATCTCCAAGCACAAGTGTGCATGATGAGCAGAATGAACATGCCCTCCATGATGCTTCCCATGGCCATGCAGCAGCAACAACAACAACTTCAACTAAATCTCATGTCCAGTTCCATGGGCTTAGGGCTTCGCATGGGGATGCCCGGTCTAGGTCTTGTCGACCTTAATTCTATGAACCGAGCTGCTAGTGCAACGGCTCCTAATATCCATGCCAACATGATGCAGAACCCATTTGTGCCCATGACTTCTACATCATGGGATGCCTCCTCTTCCACCGACCCTCGATTTCAGTCTCCTCTTATCCCCGATCCTATGTCAGCCTTTCTTGCATGCTCCTCGCAGGTTATACAACTTTTTGTTTCATATAAAACTTTTATACTTCATTTTTGTTTAAATCTAATGAAGCATTGACATTTATTTATTTGTTACAATTGCAGCCAACGACCATGGAAGCATATAGCAGGATGGCTGCGTTATATCAGCAAATGCAGCAACAGCTTCCTCCTTCAAATCCAAAATGATTATTTCGACCTTACGTCTACATATGTGTTATATATTGACAATATATACATATTCCATCGTATTTAAATTTGTATGTATAGGCTACACATGAACTATGGTATAGTACCTTTTAAAACCCCCAAAAAGGATCTGGTTGTATCTGGATATCGTCCGTGAAAATAATAATTATGTTTGAGTGAATTGGTAACGTTTGAGTTGGCCTATTAGTAAAGAGATTGCGGTTGTAACTACCGTCACTTAGATTGACCGGGAAAAAACTATTTACGATGCTCGAGATAAATGGTGATTTCAATTTCCTTATCGAAATAAATCGTGATTTCAATTTCCTTCCAGTATATAAAATCCTTCGTTTTCACGAATTAATTATGACACTAGGAATAAGTAAAAAGCCAAATTGAAGGAGACACAAGGGCATATGCTTTGTCTGCAAAAGTCCACAATAATTTGATGATAATGTTTGTAATAGTGTGCGAATATTTATATTTAAAAAAAGGTGTTGTAAATGATTGGGTTTCAATAGGTCAACTTGTCCCTGACTATCACCACACGTTTGTAAACAAAATCTAATTATTAATAACCAAAAGTGACTCCAGACAATGCCAAGTCAGTAGAGTAGTAATCAATCAATCGTATGACCACTAGATTTTTTTTTTCTGAAAAAGCCACAAGCCCTAGATCCCATCTGTCATTTTACTATTGAACAGCTGCACACTGAAATTTTATTTTATTTATACAAAAAGAGTTAAATCAATCAGATAACAACAAAGGTCGACACCAGTTGGTTTGATAGTTATGTATGTTATTTATATACTCCCAAAATATATGAATCGCCCCAACTAAACGGTGGTTGTGACTTGCGACGCGATGTTAATCAAAGGAGTTAAGAACTTATGAGTAATGTGGCATTTGAATCCATTTACAAATAAATCTGAAATGTTTCAGTATGAAATATGTAATGTGTGAGATAAAATATTTACTATATATAGCTTGGTCCTACTATTACATGTTATTAAAATCTAAACAACTATAACGTTTTAATACTTAGTGCACTGCTGTATATATGATGCAAAAGAATGAGAATTTAAGATGACTTTTTGATAAATATGCAATGTCTTCGATTTGAATCGTTAGCATAAACCAATAAATAAAGTTAGATGTCCTGATTCGAGACGATTAGATATGTCACATGTGCGGTGGCCATAAAACAATGAATCGCAGGAAAAGACGATTCCTTTCACACCGACAACAAATGAGAGATCACTATTGAAACAGAATTGGTCAGAGGACCAGCTCATTGCCGAGATAGGCGGCTGACTTAAAGCCCATTAGTTCCAAGTATTATTTGATTGCTGGATGGCTAGATGCAAATTCAGTTTGAACAGTGGTTGTGATTGAATCCGCCCATCTCTTACTCATTCTGCTTAACGTGAGTCAGAAGAACGCAATAAAGGAGCAATGTTGAAGGCTTCAACAGCCCTAAATCCAAGACATCCTCCCGATTCCCAGTGGAAATGAGAAGCACAACAAAGTGTGTATTCTATACTCTCCTTTTTTTTTTGGCAAAAGAAGGAACAAAAGTTCAAGTAAAGAGGAGGAATAAAAGGAACGTTGCCATCACACATAGGCTTCGCTTTCACCCCAAAACGGCTTCGATATCAATAGTTTCTGAAATTGCGACATCATCCTTCAGATCAGCGCCGTGATTCAACCATTCTCCCAAAGCTTCCCCCCCGCTCAGGCGTGTTGTCAGTCAGGTCTTTAATGTCCCAGTCTTGAAACTTTTATATGTCTCTGCAGCTCTTTCTCTTCAACCAGTGCATTTTTCTTACTTGGTTGGTTAGGGTGCTGACCAAGCCTATGCTTCAAACGACCAACCACAGACAAGTCGACTCATCAAATTACACTCGTACAATAGAGATTACAAATACCAGGAGAGAATGCCACTTACCATGTAGTTTTCTTACATCAACAACACAATGTGAGCAAATCTGGTACTTGCGGAGGCCTATCTTCAATACAATTTGGACTCTAATCCACAATAACCAGGGCAGTTGCAATCATCACCATTATCAATCAGCATTTTGCAAACTTCCAGAAGTTGTACACCACCTTTATTTTGAACCAAAAAAAAAACTGAGGTTCAATCAGAGTAGCGAACTATCTCTCCTTCAGATGAAATGCGACCATATATGTTCTGTGAAGCAACACGTACAGAAAATACCAAGTCGATTCCTAAGCTGAAATGATACTTGGGATGATTTTCGGAAGCAACTTGTATAGCTGTTTTTCGCACGAATCACTAGAACTAGTAATGCATGTGAGCTCGTTCTCTAAAACAGAGTAAGCTTCAGAAAATGCCTACAAAATAAATCATAAAAACACTTTTTCATAGTCGTATGGTTTAGATAAAATGCAAGTATGATCCAATTTACCTTAATACATTGATGTATGCGGAAGCAATTTCTCCCGACATTATTTGTTGGGAAAAGAGGGTCATCTATGTGTATCGGATCAATACTATGAGCATTAACCAACAAACGTGTGAATAACAGAACGTGTACAAGTTAGTATTTCAGTCGTAGTTTTACCTATGACCCCTCTCCCTATTCCTATAGATACCACTTCCTTGCACTGAGACACGCATCTGACGAGGATCAAAAACATTACTGCAAAACAAATTAAGAAAAAAAAACACTAGATCAGTTATCGTCAGACTCCCTCATGAGCTATATCTATAACTGTAATTAACAGATTTATAAGGAGAAGCAGTAATTTTGACTGACCCAAAAAAGTAAAGAAAATCCATTAGTAGCCGCCCAATGTTCTGCAAAAATACTTATTTTCAATTAGTAACAATTGCATGAGTGTAACAAGGAAACCTGAACAAATATAGATACTTGTGTTACAGAATAGGAAAACAATAAAACTAAGTACTTGGTTGATAGAGCGCCCCAGATGATGCTCATGCTGAAGAAAACGTGTAATCAGTAAGACCTGCAGTAATCATAGTCAAAGATTCATAAACAGATATCTGAAAACATGTTTAGATGATGGATTAATAAGGTAGCTGGTGCATTGGTACTAATCAAATTAGAGAAACACCAATTAACAGGATCCGCATCACACATACAGAGACTGACCACCTGAAATCCAAAAGAAAAGAGCGTTTTACTTAAGTAAAGGAATGCGGCTCACCAGGCAATAAGAGCTTAATCCACCGGAGTATGATTGATCCAGGGTACGATCAGCCAAAAACTGCTTTAACACCAAAGCAAGTGGTGTCGCAGCTGGAAATTGCTCTATCAGATCTTTCACCTACAAAAAAAGAACATTTTAGGAAACATGAGCCAAAAGAAAGAAAAAAGGTTACAGAGATACACAAGAAGAGAGTATAATGTAAACAAATATCTTGCTGTGAAAAAGAAGAAAATAAACACCAATTGTGTTGTTTGAAGACCCGTATGCGATGGAGTTTTGAAACTGATGTCAAGACGAACAGATTTTGCATTTGCCAAGTTTCCAGCCTTCGTCGGCAAAGAGTTTGCTGCTGCAGAGTCTTCTAATCCAACCGTATCAGTGTTACTATTGCTGTCTTGGTCAACGGTTATACAGTCTGGGCCATCTTTTGGTGACTGTAGACTGCATACCAGATCGCAAGGGACTTCGACAACAAGCATGATAATTGGTATCTGCGCATGCATAGACAAATTATATAAGAGAAAGTATGATGAGAGTACCTAACGACTGTGAAAAATAAAAACACTAATAAATGAGACATTACAGCTGTATTTTCAACCGCCTTCAGGGAGTCAGTTTTTACCCACTCTTGATTAGCGAGATACCTGGCTGCATGCTGAATAGCAAAACATGATATATCAAAGATACTTAAATAGAAACTGTCAGTCAGATATAGGTAGTCTTATTTAAAAACAGAGTATCTTCAAAATAAAGATTAAAAATAGAGAAGAGAGCAGGCTCAAGCATGATTCACAAATCTAGTGTTTTACAAGGCTTCCGCTATACTTAAGGAATCCCAGTTCCCTAATATGCAACACGACATGAGCACCCAGCATACTTAAGAAAGATGGGTCCATTTATGAAAATAACTAGACTAGCCCCTAACAGAACATAAAAGCACAAATATGCTCACTAAAATAAAATAAATTCAAAAGTTAAATTTAAAAACATAATCATGACTGTTAACTGTTGCAACGTGACTTCCACAGTAAGCATACCTGAAGGCATGTCTCCTTTATACCATTGCGACCCTCCAAAATTCCTGCCTCTTTGATAGGTTCCTGAGACAGGTATTATGTATAAGATACTTCCAGTTCAAGAAATAATGCATTAGATGAATGTTATTAAGTTGCTCACCAAGTTTCTCACTGGAGGAAGACAAACCACAAGGTCCACATCACTCGAAGGGAGGGCCAAACCAGTTGCAGATGAGCCAAATATGTTCGTCCTAGACCTGGGCCACAGAACTTGGAGAGATCTGGTAACCCGCTTGATTGCCCAATTGATATAAGGTTTGCGGGACATATTCTCAGTAGCAACCTTTATAAGCAGTAAATGACTCAAAAGGATTCGAATAATTGCCATCCCAGGTAATATAAATATAAGCTTCAAAGACGTTCATATACTGAAATATATGAAGAAGGTATTGTGATTACCTGCTTGCAGAAAGAATCTATCTCGTCATTAAGAAGACCGTGTATCAATGATTGAGAATCCCCTTGCGTTGGACAGTTCAATAACTCGGGTGGTTGCAAAGGGAAGGCCACATCAGGCTGTAAAATAGCATTTTTAGAGGATGAACGCATCTTCTCTTAGAAAGAGTACATATAGAGGTCAACGGTGTTACTTACATGCTCGTGGTCTCGGCCTAGTTGCGACATTGCAATTAAGTGATCTTGAAGGAGGGCCCCAGGTAGAGGTTGAATGATTGGCCTGACTGCAAGGCTTTTGTTCCTCCAGGGTAAAACAACCTCCGCTCCACAAGGTTCTTCCCAGTTTACACCATCATGGAACCAGCCTCTCATACCCCAATGTCTTGGGCTTGAACTTCCAGACCTCACAGTTGGAAAGCCTCGCCGTGCTCTGGAGTTGCTCACAGGTGAAGGTGGTGGTGGACGAGGAGCACGTGGAACACATAGTACTACAGGTGATGGTGGTCGCTTTATACGAGGATGCTCGCGCCTTGTAGGTGGTACATTTGGGCTTTTGGTATCATAACTACGCTTGTATTCAGATTTCGACATATTTGGGATGATGATAGGCCGTAAAATCGGATAAGGAAAAGAGTCTCCTGAATTTCCATCAACATCCCCTGATAAACTAGTCAAAGTTCCAGAGACCTCCTCTTCACCTGCAGCTTCACTTGTTGTTGAGGGAGCTTGCAGTACTTTAGTAGATATCTCATTACCTGGCACAACATAACCAAGAGGCTGGTTTGCCGGGCCTAAGGGATCGAAAGGGGAACAGAAGGATGCCGAAGTTGGAGAAGCTAGTCCATTTGCGCTATAAGAAGACGAAAACGCAACCATGTCATCAACCGACCTCTTCATTTCAGCTTCATGCCAAGCCCAAGAGCTATCATCAGAACTAAGGGACGGAGGGCGAGAAAAGCCAGTCCCTAGATGTTCAGAAGGATTCCAATACATTACTCCACCACCGAAATATTGATTATAGTCTACTCCAGAAACAGTGTGCATCTCAAAATCTTCCTCCAACATCCAATTATTCTCGCATTCATTCCCTATCTCGGGCTTATTTTTCTGTTCAGGAATGTCCACAAGAATTCCAGAATCATAATTGCAAGCGAATGCTGTTGCCAAGCCGCAATTGCTATGAACCATGGGAGGCCAATCTAGACTCATGGGCATGGGTCGAGGAAGAACTTGTTTGTGGGTACCTTCAATAGAAGGATTTCTAGCATGATGAACAGTTGACACGAAAGGTTGGCGCTACATATGCATGCAAATTGTGACCAACATCAAGATGCAGCCTATCAGTGGCAGTTGGAAGGTGAGAATTAACATGTGGAAAGTACATGGGTGCTATAGCAGGCCACTCATAAGAAACAAATTCTGAACTGCTGGAGGCAATACCATAGCCTGCTGCTTCTCTTCTATGATGGTGTAACCGTTGGGATTCCCCTTCCTCCAGAGTTCTGGATCGTCCATTAGACGATGACAATATGTCTTCACGTTCACCTGGACAGCAAGACTTTTGAGATTTCACGTTATCACAGCTTGAAGTACCGGCAGAATCTGTAGAAGTTAAAACTGATGAAATCACATACGTTCCAGCTTTTCCGTTCAATTCTTCCTCTCCAGAATTCTCACATTCAACTGCATCATTCGCAGATGCACCTTTCCTTGAACCATTCCTATCACAGCTAACTCCAATACTCTTGGCATCTATATGTTCTTGAGGAAGCTGATTGGCAGAAGTACGATTTGATTCACATTCGGTAGCTTTTCCGATGGCTGAACTATTCACTACGGACTTATTCACTTCCCTGGTATTTTCCAAACTTGTACACTTTTTATTCTTATTCTTTCTCTCCTTTTCTTTTTAGTTCTTCCTTTGTCGGCAACCAATCCTGGGACAGCTTCCTGATAGTATATAATCAGTTTCAAAACATCCGAGTTCTAATAAACCAAAATATGAGGAAATAAAAATAATTCACCATATTTTCTGCAGAGGCCTTAGAATAATTGATCACTGTTGATGATGTAGGAGCTTTCTTGCATTCTACCGCATCTTTGTTTTTGTGAGATTCCAACTTAGCTTGGTCTTTCTGGAGATAACTTCAAAGATCAATTTCAAGTTCCCAGACAACTGCTATGAAAATAAAATAATCTGTGGATGGACAGAAAATATGTACCTTTGAGGACAAACTTACGTTTCTAACCGATTTAGCCTCAAGGGTTGGCTTTTTCATATTCCCGTTTTTCCTTTGAGTTTACGGCTGGTTGAACCAGGACTCTGCTTGGAAGATGAACTTGTGGAACATTTTGGAGTATTTTCTTCAAGAAGCTCACGTTTAACAGAATCAACAGAGATTACCATAAGAAAACCCCGCAGTTTTCTTAATATACAATCAACCAAGGTTGGGAGAGAAGCCAATGAGCTGAAGAATACACTTTGTGCTGAAAGTGAGCCATTTTGACATAAGATGAGTAATGAAGCAAATTCTTGAAGCAGGTATAAGGCACTTAGATTACTGGCAACGGCATTAGGTTTCCTTGATACAGAGGTTTGTTCCAAAACCATGTCACAGAATGAAAGTGCAGAAGTTTTTGTAGGACATTCCCTTGCAGTGCCTCCACCAAAATTGAAGAGCCACATATCTCCCTGGGGTGCTTGATTAGCTTCTCTAAGAATCTCATATATCTGAGTTTTCCGCAGTGACAAGAGAAATTTAGATAAAACCAACACAGCAGATACACACCAGGTTCACCCTAAATTCCTAAAACAAAAGCAACCTTAACCTAGAAGGAATTTCAAAGTTCAAACAACCATAATCCTTTTCCATAGTGTCATCAATAAACAAGTTCCAAAAGACATACCACAGATTTTGCAGACTTCCCGAGCAAACAAGTCCAGATTTTCTTCTGAGTTGGGGCGTCGAGATTGTGCCACCAGTCAGCACATGCCTTGGTCCTCCAATATGCATTAGCAGCCGCAGCAGAAGCAGCAGCAGCATTCAATTTCTGTTTGAGCTTCATTCCTCCTCTTTTCTTCCCACAAGTGGTGTTCAACCAAGCTAATCTCAAGCTTACCTCTAACCTATTAGCGATGAAGGCTTCCAAGGTATAATAGCCTTTGGCTTTGAGCCACTCCAGTTCAACCCAATCGGAGCTCAGATCAGTATCCTCCCCTCTCAGAAAGGAGCCATTGGATAAAGTGTCCATAGTCTCCACGAAGTGATCCAGATTCGTAACAAGCTCCTCGGCCATGGCGACGGAGTCGAGGGAGGAAGAGCAAGAGCAAGAGCAATCTTCCCCTAGTTTGGAAGCGAAGAGACGGGTGGAGTCGAAAAGGGATCGCTCAGAGGCGTTGGAGAGGGCAACCCTGGAGATCAATCCGCGAGATTTCTTGAAGCAGAGGCTGGGAAGATCGAGGGAAGGGAGGTCAGGGAGGATGATGAAGGAGCCGTGGCCTTTGGTGCGGATATAGCCGAGCATCTGGAGCAGAATTTGGACGAACTTGGGATCCACGAAGGTAAGGTGGGAGAGGCGCTGGTGGACGCTCAGAGAAGAGAACCATCGGAGGATCGCGGACCTAGGATTAGGTGTTGACGAAGAGGAAGGGCTGGAGTGGTAGAGGGAGATGTGAGACGTGAGGGAATCGATCAGTTGATTCTCAGCCATGGACGACGAGAGATGCCGTTTTCCCATCTTCTGTTTGGAACATCAAATGTGTCTCAAAGCGACTTCCTCCTTCGCCGGAACCACCACCAGCGCCAGATACCCGTTATGAAAACGGGTCTTATTTTGATTTTTTTCTCTTCCAGATTATTAATGGGCCTTCCCAAATTCAAGCCCATTCTAAGACTCGTCCTGTTTTCCTTTTTTTTTTTAAACTATTACTATGATCCAAGCTAATTCGTATATATCAACCTTGGCGAATCAAAACCACCAAACTATGGTGAGTCAAAATCAAATATTTAATTATTGTACTTTTAGAATTCAAATATATATGTGTGAATATATTACAAAAATAAATTTTTATATTTAAAAAAACATTTATGGTTTATATTTGATATATGAAATAAGATAATAATATACATGAATATATAATATTTAATTTGTATGTTACATTTAAAATAGAGAAATACCCTAAGATAACCCTAAAAAAGTTTTTGTCACAAAAATAACCCTCAAGAACAAAAATGACAAATCTAGACTTTTTTTATTTTCAAAAAATTAATTTTTATTTTATTTTTTTTCAATTTTAAACCTCACCCCCAAAACTCCACCTCATAACTCTAAACCCTAAGTCTATATTAGTTAACCTAAGGGTTAACAAAATGACTAATATACATTTATACTCCTTGGGTTAACTAATCTAGACTTACGGTTTAGAGTTATGGGGTGGGGTTTTGGGGTGAGATTTAAAATTGAAAAAAAATAAAATAAAAATTAATTTTTTGAAAATAAAAAAGGCTAGATTTGTCATTTTTGTTCTTGAGGATTATTTTTGTGACAAAAACTTCAAAAATGGTTATTTAGGAGATTTGCCCTTTAAAATATATCTTTTTAATTTTTTTTGTAAACGTTGGTAAGAAAAAATTATAGTTAAAGAATAATGGTAAGTTTCGATAGAAAATAATATCACAAAATAATTGATATGTAGTTAATTAATTAGTAATTATTAAATCAGTGGCATAAGTTGTATTTATTATGAAGAAGGAAAAGTTATTTTTTTAAAAAGTATTTCAGTTTTAATAACATAGATAGAAACTAAAATTTTATTTTATTATCAAAAGCATATTTTAAATAGTATTATTTATGCGTATGCAACATGAAACTCATATTAAAATAGTTATATGTAGTGAAAACTAAATGATAATAAATATAAAATATTTTTTAAGTAATTAATTATGTGTTTGGCTATGTAGTTTTTACTGATTGAATTAAGATAAGTTTTTTTTTAATAAAATAGATTAAATCAAATTATGCGTTTGGCTACATTGCTTTTCACCTATTTACACTTTTTATTTTATTTTTGTAACTGACAAAAAATTAATGTCAATTAACTAATAAATAAAAATCTATACTATTATTATAGTAATACAATTAATGAATTGATGTACTATTAAATAATATAATTAATAAAACTGTTAAGTTAAGTGATAAATTAAATGATAATTAATGTACTAATAATTTGTTGAAAAAATGTTAGTACTTCGATTTTAATAGTATAGATGCTTGTTACTTACCCTTAAGAGATTCATATGGTCATGAAATCAATCATTCGTTTACACCACTATAGCTAAGAAGAATAAGTCATTGGTTTAAATAGATTAGGAATGAAATAGTAGTAATGGGAGAATGGTTGAAGTAACAAAAAATGTAATCTGGAACTTATGGTTCTTGATGGTGTGTGGTATAAATCATTGCGTAAAAACAATGTAAGGAAAGATTAGAGTGTGAGGCCGGCCAAAGAACCAAAACGTGAAACAATCACAAGAATCTCCATTCAAAAAAAGGGGTACAACAAGAAACTCAGGGGATCAATCAGCTTGCAGCTTTCTTTCCGCCCTTGTAGTAACCCAAATACCATCTGGCAAACTTCTTAAGACCCGTCTGAAGATCAGTGGTGGGTTTGTAACCGAGCTCTCTCTGCGCGGAACTGATGTTAGCATGAGTGAACGGAACATCCCCATTCCTAGGCAGCTTCATAATGTTCCTCTTTGCCTTGACTTTCAACAATCTCTCCAGTATACTCACCAGATCAGTGACTGGAACCGGTGAGGTGTTTCCCAGATTGAAAACCCTTAACTGAGCGGCACCACGCTTCTTACCACCACTCCCTGTGCTCTTCTCTGCGGTGTCCAAAGCTCCCAAACATCCCTTGACAATGTCGTCGATGTAGGTAAAGTCCCTAGCGACAGTGCCGTGGTTGGCGCCTTCAAAGACTGAAATGGCTTTACCTTTGAGAATGTCTGTGGTGAAGAAGAAGTAGGCCATGTCAGGTCTCCCCCAAGGACCGTAAACCGTGAAAAACCGCAAACCGGTGAGAGAGAGGCCATAGATGTGGTTGTAAGTGTGAGCAATCTCTTCACCGGCTTTCTTAGTAGCAGCATAGAGACTAGCAGGCTGGTCCGTCCTGTCTTTCTCGGAGAAAGGGACTTTGGTGTTTAATCCATAGACAGAACTAGAGGAAGCCCAGACAATGGCCGGTTGGGGATTAGCAGATTTACAGACCTCAAGGAGATTGACGAAGCCAGCGATGTTGCTATGAACATAGGAGCTGGGGTTTTCCATGGCGTACCTGACGCCAGCTTGAGCAGCCAAATGCATAACGTGAGTGAAAGGGACGACCTCGAAGAGCTTCTTGAGGAGCGCCACGTCATTGATGTCTCCTTCCACCACGAAGACGCCGCTCCGCTCCAGAAGGGCTTGCCTGGCTCTCTTCAGAGAGGGATCGTAGTAGTCGTTGAAGTTGTCAAGGCCCAGGACGCCGTCTCCACGTCTTTTGAGGGCGGAGGAAACATGGGTGCCCACGAAACCGGCGGCTCCGGTGACGAGAACGGAGAGGCCGCGGCGGGTACGGACACGGGCGGAGGATCTGACACGTTTCTCCCAGGCGGGGCCTCCCCAGGAGTAGGTGCGAAGGGAGCGGCGAGAAGGATCGGGAGGGGAGGAGGAGGAGGAGGGAGAGCGGTAGAAGAAGATAAAGAGGAAGCCGAGGAAGACGAGAGACCAGAAGGCGAGCTTCGGTAGGGAGGATTGCCAACGGGTGCGGTGAAAGTATGGAGATTTATCCATCTTGAACTTCCCAGGAGTCGAAGGAACATCATCCACATGCTTCATCTTCCTGATTCAATCAATCGCAGGAGATTATGGCGTCCCGAGATTCTTGATCGATTCAGATTTTGGGGTCTTTGTGTTTGTTTGGTGAGAGTTTATAGGCCCTCCGACTTGAAAGGCAATTTCAACCAACTCTCTCTTTTTTTTTCCTTTCTATTTTTGGGCTTCTTTTCTTTTCTTTTAATATAAGTATACAACACTGAAGAGAAGATGATGTTCAGAGAGAGAGAGTGGAAAGGAAAGAGGGAGAGTCAAAGCCACCCTCACTAGTCAAAGTGATCATCACTTTACTCTTTCGTTTCTAGATGGGTCATCTTCTTAGTTTATCATCATGTTTAACTTTGGTTCTCTAATCAATGGAGCGTCACGAATATAAATATTCCATTCACTATCCATCTATGAATGTTTTACTCACTGACAGTCTTCAACTTGCATCCTTGAGATATAATGTTGAAAAAAATTTAACGAAAAGTAAAAAACGAACGAATATCATAAGGACTCTCCTACAACAGAGGATTAAACAATGTCCCTATTAGATACCTCCGATTTTTACTTGCCAAATAGATGATTCATATATCGATAATGACACTGTTAGTGATCTAGGTTAGAGCCTTAAGGATCAAATGAGTTCTAAATCTTTCAGTTTATGGAAATGTAATAGGAACCTTTATACATGCTGAGATTGAAAGTTTATTTTAGGCAGTTTCATTCATGAAAGATATGAGGATAACTCGATTCGGTTCGAGACAAACTACACAAATTTATTGAACATGACTACGAACCCGATGGATTGGCTAACATTCACGTTAGAAATTCCAGAGAGTACATGAAAACTATGTGAGCCTGATTCATATTGCTCGGAGTAAAAATAATCGGGTGAACTCTTTAGCGAGAGAAGCAAGAACTAGATGTTATATTTTTTTTCATATAGATCAGACACGGACAAACGAAAATACTCTTTAAAAAAATCGATTCGTCTGTCAAACACTTGATCTAGATTAATGGGTAGCTGACAAAAAATGTTCTCCAGCATTTATGACATACTACAAAAAATGTTTTCTTGAATCTATGACACTACAAAATTATGCACATAAATACATGTTTTTTTTTATTTAGGACAAAGATCGTAACCCTTAACAATAGATATTTTTCTTAAAAACTATGGTTAATCTATACTATTAAAACTAAAATACCTTTTAGAATTAGCTCATATTTCATTTTAATAATTACAGTTTATGCAAGTGAGATTTTAATTATTCATATATTTCACCATTTATTCTCTTTTTATTATTTAAAACAAACATAAAACTATATCAAAATTCACTATTCTAACACATTAATATTTCAATATCTTAAAATACTAAAAGTCGGATATACTCATAAAAAGAGTGTACACGTCACACAATTAAATCATCCTATCAAATATCACATTTCTGCCACGTCATTATTTTGTTACAAGCAATTAAGCTGAGCCAAAATATATGGGTTTCAAGTTTAACTAAATGGTTCTGGCCCTTTTCTTGGACGCAAGCGATTCGCGACTTCTCGCTTCATCTTCATTGTATATACTATATACTAAAGTTTATACTCTTTAGCCTTGTATAAATTTTTCTAACCATATTCTAAATTTATATTAATATATGTAAAAACTATTTTTCATCGTACATGGACATCGTTTCTATTTTTAACATTTAATTTAATAAAATTTTATACAACCTAAATAAATAGATTAACCACTATGAAATATACATCTTCTAGAGAACCGGAGATAACAAAGGGGCCAAACCTCTTTGAACATCACCCTATATCATTATACTAGGAAACTATGCATTAAAACAAGAGTATCATATTTTTTGAATTTTTCTAAAAAACTGTAGGTTAACGCTTATGGAAACATTGAGTTTTTCTTTAAAGATTCTATACACTAAAGTTTATTCTCTTTATAATTGTTAAGAAATTCTAACTACTTTCTATATGTATAATAATGTATGAAAGACTTTTTTCATGGTATATGGACATCGTCTCTAATGTTTTAACAATTAAATATTTTAAAAAAATTATATACTATCTAATACAGCAGACTAACACTATGCAATCTCTATTCTCTTGAGAAACAGAGACAACAAAGATTTCAAACCTCTCTGGCCATTATTCTATGTCAGTTCACGATGCAACCATGTACTAAAAACTATTATCATATTTTTTCAAATTTTCTCAAAATTTGTAGGTTAACCCCTTACGAAAATATTGAGTTTTTCGGTAAATTCTCTATATACTGAATTTTATCCTCTTTAGTGTTGTTTAAATTTTTCTAACTACATTATACATTTATATTAATGTATGCAAAACTTTTATTCAACGTACGTGGAAATCGTTTCTAAGATTTTAACAATTAATTTAATAAAACTTCATTTACTACCTAAATCAATGGTCTATCCACTATAAAATCTCTATTCACTAAAGAAACAGAGACAACAAAGGTGCCAAACCTCATTGACCATCATCCTATATCATTACACGATGAAATTATGCATTAAAACAAGATTGTCGTATTTTTTAAATTTTCTCAAAATTTGTAGGTTAACCCCTTACAAAATATTGAGTTTTTCGGTAAATTTTCTATATACTGAATTTTATCCTCTTTAGTGTTTTTTATTTTTTTCTGACTACATTATACATTTATATTAATGTATGCAATATTCAACGTACGTGGAAATCGTTTCTAAGATCTTAACAATTAATTTAATAAAACTTCATATACTACCTAAATCAATGGTCTATCCACTATAAAATCTCTATTCACTAAAGAAACGGAGACAAAATCTCTATTCATTATACATTTTTTTCTCAAAATTTGTAGGTTAACCCCTACTTAAATATTGATTTTTCGGTAAATTCTCTATATACTGAGTTTTATCCTCTTTAGTGTTGTTTAAACTTTCTAACCATATTCTAAATTTATATTAATGTATGCAAAACTTTTTTTCATCATACATGGACATCGTTTCTATTTTATTAACTTTTAATTTGATAAAACTTCATATACAACCTAAATAAATGGACTAACCATTATGAAAATACATTCTCTAGAGAACCGGAAACAACAAAGGTGTCAAACCTCTTTGACCATCATCCTATATCAGTACAAGATGCAACCATGCATTAAAACAAAAGTATCGTAGTTTTTGAATTTTTCTAAAAACATGTGGGTTCGCTACGAAAATATTAAGTTTTTTTTGTAAATGTTCTACACATTGAAGTTTATTATTTTTATAATTGTTTAAAATTTTTAACTACTTTTTATCTGTATGTTAATGTATGCAAGACTTTTTCATGGTACATGGACATCGTCTCTAATATTTTAACAATTAAATTAAATAAAAATTTATATACTTTCTAAATCAGAGACTAACCACTATAAAATCTCTATTCTCTAGAGAAATAAAAACAACAAAGATATCAAACCTCTTTGACCATAATCGTATGTCAGTTCACGATGAAACTATGCATTAAACAATATTGTCATATTTTTGAATTTTTCTCAAAATTTGTAGGTTTAACCCCTACGAAAATATTGAGTTTCTGGTAAATTCTCTGTAAACTGAATTTTATCCTCTTTAGTGTTGTTTAAATTTTTCTAACCACATTCTAAATTTATATTAATATATACAAAAAAAACATTTTAATTGTATATGAACTAACCACTATGAAATCTCTATTCTCTAGAGAAACGAAGAAAACAAAGGTGCCAAAACTCATTGAATATCATCCTATAACAATACATGATGCAAGTATCAAATTAAACAAGATTTTCATATTTTTAGTTTTTTTTCTAAAAATTTATGGGTTAACGAAAATATTGATTTTTTCTCTAAAAGTTCTATATTCTAAACTTTATCCTCATTATAATTGTTAAAAACTTCTAACTACATTCTATACTTATATTAATATATACAAGATTTTTTTCCTCGTACATGGGCATCGTCTCTAATGGTTTAGCAATTAAATTAAATAAAAAATCCTATGCTACCTAAATCAACAAACTAACCACTATGAAATATTTACTCTCTAGAGAAACAAAGACAACAAAGGTTTCAAACCTCTTTGACCATAATCCTATGTCAGTTCACGATGCAACTATGCATTAAACAATATTGAAATGTTTTTTGATTTTTTCTCAAAATTTGTAGGCTAACTCCCCTACGAAAATATTGTGTCTTTCGGTAAATTTTCTATATTCTGAATTTTATCCTTTTAAGTGTTGTTTAAATTTTTCTAACCACATTCTACATTTATATTAATAATATGCAAAACGTTTATTCATCATACATGAACATCGTTTCTAAAATTTTAACAATTAATTTAATAAAACTTTATATACTACCTAAATCGATGGACTAACTACTATGAAATCTCTATTTTCTAGAGAAACAAAGACAACAAAGGTGTCAAGCCTCATTGACCATCATCATATATCAGTACACGATGCAATTATGCATTCAAACAAGATTGTCGTATTTTTAAAATTTTTGAAACATTTTTGGGTTTCAAAAATATTGAGGTTTTCTGTAAATGTTATATACAATGAAATTTATCCTCTTTAGAGTAGTTTAAAATTTCTAACCATATTCTTATCCCCTTTCAAGTGCAACTATGCGTTAAAAAATATTGTCATATATATATTTTTTTAATTTTCTCAAAATTTGTAGGTTAATCCATACTAAAATATTGAGTTTTTTGGTAAATTCTCTATATACTGAATTTTATTGTAACAACCTCCTTGTGGGCCCCAGCTGGCGCTGCAACGCATCGACCCTAACCCCTCCCCTGTGATACAACTTGTCCACTCGGGTCTCGGCTCACGGGGAGGTTATTGGTGCACTTGACGTTACTCGAATCCAAGACCTCACCATTTAACAACGCTCCCACATAGAAGCTGTCACCAATTGACGTTACTCGAATCCAAGACCTCATTCTATGTCAGTTCACGACGCAACTATGCATTAAAAAATATTGTCATATGTTTATTTCTCAAAATTTGTAGGTTAATCCCTATTAAAATATTGAGTTTTTCGGTAAAATATTTATATACTGAATTTTATCCTATTTAGTGTTGTTTAAATTTTTATAACCACATTCTACATTTATTTAATGTATGCAAAATTTTTATTCATCGTACATGGACATTGTTTCTAAAATTTTAACAATTAATTTAATAAAACTTCATATATTACCTAAATCTATGGACTAACCACAATGAAATCTCTATTCTCTAGAGAAACGAAGACAAAAAGGTGCCAAACTATCATCCTATATTAGTACACGATGCAATTATGCATAAAACAAAATTGTTGTATTATTGATTTTTTCTAAAAATTAGTGGGTCCCTACAAAAATATTGAGTTTTTTTTGTAAATGTTCTATACACTGAAGTTTATCCTCTTTAGAGTAATTTAAAATTTCTAACCACATTCTTCCCCCTTCCAAATGCAAATATGCATTAAACAATATTGTCATATTTTTAATTTTTTTTAAATTTTAGCTTAACCCCTACTAAAATATTGAGTTTTTTTCAGTAAATGTTCTATATATACTACTATTTAGCATTGTTTAAAAATTTCTAACCATATTCTAAATTTATATTAATGTATGCAAAACTTTTTTTCATCGTACAAGAACATCGTTTCTATTGTTTAACATTTAATTTAATAAAACTTCATATACAACCTAAATAAATGAACTAACCACTATGAAATATACAATCCCTAGAGAACCGGAGACAACAAAAGTGCCAAACCTCTTTGACCATCATCCTATATATGTACATGATGCAACAATGCATTAAAAAAATATCTTATTTTTTTTTTAAAAACTATGGGTTTAACCCCTACAAAAATATTGAGTTCTTCTGTAAATGTTCTATAAACTGAAATTTATTCTCTTTATAATTGTTTAAAATTTCTAACTACTTTATATATGTATATTGATGTATGAAATACTTTTTCATAGTACATGGACATCGTCTCTAATGTTTTAACAATTAAATTAAACAAAAAATCATATACTATCTAAATCAACAAACTAACCACTATGGAATCTCCAATCTCTAGAGAAACAGAGACAACAAAGGTTTCAAACCTCTTTGACCATCATCCTATGTCAGTTCATGATGAAACTAAGTATTAAAAATATTGTCATATTTTTGAAATTTTTTAATAATTTGTAGGTTAACCCCTACGAAAATATTAAGTTTTTCGGTAAATTCTCAATATACTGAACTTTATCCTCTTTAGTATTGTTTAAATTTTTCTAACCATAATCTACATTTATATTAATGTATGAAAAATATTTATTCATCGTATATGGACATTGTTTCTAAAATTTTAACAATTAATTTAATAAAACTTCATGTATTACCTAAATCAATGGACTAACACAATGAAATCTCTATTCTCTAGAGAAACGAAGACAACAAAGGTGCCAAACTATCATCCTACATCATTACACGATTCAATTATGCATTAAAACAAGATTGTCATATTTTTGTTTTTTTCTAAAAATTAGTTGGTTAACCCCTACGAAAATATTGTGTTTTTGTTTATGTAAATGTTATATGCATTGAAGTTTATCTTCTTTAGAGTAGTTTAAAATTTCTAACCACATTCTTCCCCCCTTCCAAATGCAAATATGCATTAAACAGTATTGTCATATTTTTAAAAATTTTCTCAAAATTTGTGGTTAACTATTGAGTTTCTAACCACATTCTTCCCCGGGAAATTGTCAAAATACCACTTTCCTTGTACCACTTTTTAAAAATACCTTAATCACTTTTAACCTTGTTTTTTAAGAGAGAAAAACGCACTTATAACCCTTGGGTTAATTAATCTAAGACTTAGGGTTTAGAGTTAAGGGGTGCTGTAGGGTGGAGGTAAGGTTTAGGAATTTAAAATTTAGGATTCTAATTAATTTTAAAAAAATTTGCCCCTTAAAAAAGTGGTATTTTTGAAAATGTCTCTTTAATGAAGGTAAAAATAAAAAGTGGGACAAAGAAAGTGATATTTTTGAAAATTCTCCTTCTTCCCCCTACTAAAATATTGAGTTTTTTTAGTAAATGTTCTATATACTAAATTTTATACTCTTTAGCATTGTTTAAAAATTTCTAGCCATATTCTAAATTTATATTAATGTATGCAAATTTTTTTTTCATCGTACAAGGACATCGTTTCTATTGTTTAACATTTAATTTAATAAAACTTCATATACAACCTAAATATATGAACTAACCACTATGAAATATATAATCTCTAGAGAACCGGAGACAAAAAATGTGTCAAACCTCTTTGACCATCATCCTATATTAGTACACGATACAACTATACATTAAAAAATATTTTCATATTTTTTGAAATTTTCTCAAAGTTTGTAGGTTAACACCTACGAAATTATTGAGTTTTTCGGTAAATTCTCTTTATACTGAATTTTATCCTCTTTAGTGTTGCTTAAAAATTTCTAACCATATTCTAAATTTAAAGTATGCAAAACTTTTTTTCATCGTGATCTATTTTTAACATTTAATTTAATAAAACTTCATGTACAACCTAAATAAATAGACTAACCACTATGAAATATACATTCTCTAGAGAACCAGAGACTAAAAAGGTTCCAAACCTCTTTCACCATCATCCTATATCAGTAAACGATTCAAATATGCATTAAAACAAAAGTATCATATTTTTTGAATTTTTCTAAAAAAATTATGGGTTACCCTACGAAAATATTGAGTTTTTCTGTAAATGTTTAATACACTGAAGTTTATTCTCTTTATAATTTTTTAATATTCCTAACTACTTTCTCTCTGTATTTTAATGTTTGCAAGACTTTTTTCATGGTACATGGACATCGTCTATAATGTTTTAACAATTAAATTAAATAAAAATTCATATTCTATCTAAATCAGCAGAGTAATCACTATGAAATCTCTATTCTCTCAAGCAATAGAGACAACAAAGGTTTAAAACCTTTTTGACCATCATCCTATGTCAGTTCACAATGCAACTATGCGTTAAAAATATTTTTATATTTTTTAAAAATTTCTCAAAAATTGTAGGTTAACCCCTTCGAAAATATTGAGTTTTTCGGTAAATTCTCTTTATACTGAATTTTATCCTCTTTAGTGTTGCTTAAAACTTTCTAACCATATTCTAAATTTAAATTAATGTATGCAAAACTTTTTTTCATCGTATTCTATTTTTTAACATTTAATTTAATAAAACTTCATATACAACCTAAATAAATAGACTAACCACTATGAAATATACATTCTCTAGAGAACCAGAGACTAAAAAGGTTCCAAACCTCTTTCACCATCATGCTATATCAGTAAACGATTCAACTATGCATTAAAACAAAAGTATCATATTTTTTTGATTTTTTCTAAAAAATTGTGGGTTAACCCATACGAAAATATTGAGTTTTTCTGTAAATGTTTAATACACTGAAGTTTATTCTCTTTATAATTTTTTAATATTCCTAACTACTTTCTATCTGTATATTAATGTATGCAAGACTTTTTTCATGGTACATGGACATCGTCTCTAATGTTTTAACAATTAAATTGAATAAAAATTCATATACTATCTAAATCAGCAGACTAACACTATAAAATCTCTATTCTCAAGAGAAACATAGACAACAAAGGTTCCAAACCTCTTTGACAATCATCCTATGTCAGTTCACGATGCAACTATGAATTAAATAATATTTTTATATTTTTTGAAATTTTCTCAAAATTTGTAGGTTAACACCTACAAAAATATTGAGTTTTTCGGTAAATTCTCTTTATACTGAATTTTATCCTCCTTAGTGTTGCTTAAAACTTTCTAACCATATTCTAAATTTAAATTAATGTATGCAAAACTTTTTTTTATCGTGATCTATTTTTTAACATTTAATTTAATAAAACTTCATATAAAACCTAAATAAATAGACTAACCACTATGAAATATACATTCTCTAGAGAACAAGAGACTAAAAAGGTTCCAAACCTCTTTCACCATCATCCTATATCAGTAAATGATTCAACTATGCATTGAAACAAAAGTATCATATTTTTTGAATTTTTCTAAAAAATTGTGGGTTAACCCCTACGAAAATATTGAGTTTTCTGTAAATGTTTAATACACTGAAGTTTATTCTCTTTATATTTTTTTAATATTCCTAACTACTTTCTCTCTGTATATTAATGTATGCAAGACTTATTCATTGTACATGGACATCGTCTCTAATGTTTTATCAATTAAATTGAATAAAAATTCATATACTATCTAAATCAGCAGACTGACACTATAAAATCTCTATTCTCAAGAGAAACATAGACAAAAAAGGTTGCAAACCACTTTGAAAATCATCCTATGTCAGTTCACGATGCAACTATGCATTAAAAAGTATTTTCATATTTTTTGAAATTTTCTCAAAATTTGTAGGTTAACCCTACGAAAATATTGAGTTTTTCGGTAAATTCTCTTTATACTGAATTCTATCCTCTTTAGTGTTGATTAAAACTTTCTAACCATATTCTAAATTTAAATTAATGTATGCAAAACTTTTTTCATCGTGATCTATTTTTTAACATTTAATTTAATAAAATTTCATATACACCTTAAATAAATACACTAACCGGTATGAAATATACATTCTCTAGAGAACGAAAGACTAAAAATGTTCCAAACCTCTTTCACTATCATCCTATATCATTAAACGATTCAACTATGCATTAAAACAAAAGTATCATATTTTTTGAATTTTTCTAACAAAATTGTGGGTTAACCTCTACGAAAATATTGAGTTTTCTGTAAATGTTTAATACACTGAAGTTTTGTAACATCCCACTCACTCCCACCACTTCCTTTTTGCCAACCCCCACCTACTAACCTCACTCCCCTCCACCCAAATCCCATTTGCAACCAGCAAGAGAAGAAAAGAGAAGAAGAGAGAAGAGAGAGAGAGAAAGGAAGAAAGAAAAAGAAAGAGGAGGAGGAGGAGCACTCGCCGGAGCTTGTAGCAGGAGTCATCACCGCCAAGATCGAGCCCGTAGCGTCACCACCGATCGCAACCGAAGGTAATCACCGGAAACCGCCTTAGTTTTAAGTTTAGTTTCGGCCGTTTTAGTAAATCGACCATAACTTTCAAAACGTGACGAATCTGGTAAATCCGAGACCACCATCGCGTTCCTCTCGTCGAGACGAGTCCGTAGAAACCAGAATCGCCCCGATCGGACACCGGGGTGGCCCACACTCGCCGCCAGAAGTTTCGCCGGCAGGAGCATGGATCTCACGCGCCGCCGCTCTGCGCGCGCGTGGATCTCACGCGCCGGCGCCAAAGCCCACTCGCCGGTGCGCGTGGATCACACGCGCCGCCGCCGGATCTCACTCGCCGCCGCGCGTGGACTACACGCGCCGCCGTTGACCGGCGCGTTGACCGGCGTTGACTTTGACCAGCAGTTGACTTTTTGACCGTTTGTCCGTTTTGACCCGTTCGAAAGGCGTTCTGACTCGATTTTTCGTTCTGGTTTCAGATTTAGAGTCTGTTTGAGTCCCAGGAGTCCACAAGTATCACTTTTCCACATTGCTAAGGTGAGGGTCTATTCCGTAAATCCCGAACCAGTATTAGAATTCGTCCTATTGTCGTTTAGTTTCGAAACATGTTCCGTCTGATTGAAATCGAGTCTTGCGTGGTAGTTAGTTCATTCATTGCGAACCGGAACTAGGGGTCTAGAGGATTCAACTATTGATATGATTGTGTGATGTTAAGCGATGGTACATATATATATGTATTTAGATATATATTCGTAGGGACTATGTGATAAGGTCGTGGGATCGACTCACTAACAACTCCCCGTGGTACGAGAAATTCACGGGCCACCTGTGGTACGAGAAATTCACAGGGGACCACAACCCAACTGTGGTACGAGAAATTCACAGACCTGTGGTACGAGAAATTCACAGGGGGTTGGGGTTGGGGTTGGGGGTACAGAGACGTAGTTCTGTACTGTGTGGTGGGCGAGGTTCAGAGACGTAATTCTGGACTACTGACGCGTATTGTTTGGAGCGCCATGCAGAGACGTTTGCATTCGACGCATTTGGTGTAAAGGTGATGGTACATAGACGTAATTCTGTACTATCATCGCATAGAGGTATTCGAGATATATCCATAGAGGAGAATGCGGGGCATATGGCTTATCTATGTGCTATCATAGCATTGGTTGTTTCGTGTGATGTCCTAGACATCGTGTTTGTTCATGTTAGTGCTAAACTTCCATAGTGGGAGTTCTTTTACCCAAGTCAGTGGTTTGCGTGTCTAGCATCCCATACCTCACTGAGTGACTCCCCTGTTGCTCACCCCTCCTTTTGTTCCCCTTTCAGGTGATACTGACGATCAGGGTTGATCATATCGGACTGGTGCATTTGGGATTGTTCTTCGCTTTATTTCAGACTTATTTAAAAATATTATCGACACTTCCGCGAGTTTTATGTAATATTTGGATTTAAGATATTTGGATTTTTATTTATAATTATTATGATGGTATTTCAGACAATTAATAATGACAACTCTCTCATTGAGGGGTTGTTAAAGGGTGAGGTCGTGGATTCGAACCTCACCAACAACCTACTGTCGGCGGAGGCCCAAGGCCGAACCCGGTGGGCTGGGCTCACCCGAGGGAGGTGACAGTGATGGGTTGGGGTTGATTGGGCTGCAGACCTGGTGGAGCAGTGTACCCGAGCCGGGAGGCCGGTCGGGGATGGCTCGCTATAAAAAAGTCGACTTTTTTTATAGCGAGCCATCACCGCCCGACCCAGGCCCATTTGGCCATATCGCCAGGATTTGTCCGACTAGAGGACCTCCAGCCAAGCGTCCAGCCATCGCTCCACGTGTCCACGCTTTGGGAGGAATCGATGGAGCTGAGCCGATAGCTGGTATGTACTCTCATCATATTCGTTGAAGCTTTTGGTTTTCTTTTGTGGTTGTCATGTGTGGTTAGAAAAATCGTTGTGTAGGATCAGTTTTGGTTCAAGGTGAGCCAGCTCACACTCTTTTTGACACGGGAGCTTCTCACAGCTTTGTGAGTCCACGTTTAGCAGTTTGATCATGACTTGAATTCGGGACGAATTCCTTTGTAGTGGGGAAGAATTGTAACATCCCACTCACTCCCACCACTTCCTTTTTGCCAACCCCCACCTACTAACCTCACTCCCCTCCACCCAAATCCCATTTGCAACCAGCAAGAGAAGAAAAGAGAAGAAGAGAGAAGAGAGAGAGAGAAAGGAAGAAAGAAAAAGAAAGAGGAGGAGGAGGAGCACTCGCCGGAGCTTGTAGCCGGAGTCATCACCGCCAAGATCGAGCCCGTAGCGTCAGCACCGATCGCAACCGAAGGTAATCACCGGAAACCGCCTTAGTTTTAAGTTTAGTTTCGGCCGTTTTAGTAAATCGACCATAACTTTCAAAACGTGACGAATCTGGTAAATCCGAGACCACCATCGCGTTCCTCTCGTCGAGACGAGTCCGTAGACACCAGGATCGCCCCGATCGGACACCGGGGTGGCCCACACTCGCCGCCAGAAGTTTCGCCGGCAGGAGCATGGATCTCACGCGCCGCCGCTCTGCGCGCGCGTGGATCTCACGCGCCGGCGCCAAAGCCCACTCGCCGGTGCGCGTGGATCACACGCGCCGCCGCCGGATCTCACTCGCCGCCGCGCGTGGACTACACGCGCCGCCGTTGACCGGCGCGTTGACCGGCGTTGACTTTGACCAGCAGTTGACATTTTGACCGTTTGTCCGTTTTGACCCGTTCGAAAGGCGTTCTGACTCGATTTTTCGTTCTGGTTTCAGATTTGGAGTCTGTTTGAGTCCCAGGAGTCCACAAGTATCACTTTTCCACATTGCTAAGGTGAGGGTCTATTCCGTAAATCCCGAACCAGTATTAGAATTCGTCCTATTGTCGTTTAGTTTCGAAACATGTTCCGTCTGATTGAAATCGAGTCTTGCGTGGTAGTTAGTTCATTCATTGCGAACCGGAACTAGGGGTCTAGAGGATTCAACTATTGATATGATTGTGTGATGTTAAGCGATGGTACATATATATATGTATTTAGATATATATTCGTAGGGACTATGTGATAAGGTCGTGGGATCGACTCACTAACAACTCCCCGTGGTACGAGAAATTCACGGGCCACCTGTGGTACGAGAAATTCACAGGGGACCACAACCCAACTGTGGTACGAGAAATTCACAGACCTGTGGTACGAGAAATTCACAGGGGGTTGGGGTTGGGGTTGGGGGTACAGAGACGTAGTTCTGTACTGTGTGGTGGGCGAGGTTCAGAGACGTAATTCTGGACTACCGACGCGTATTGTTTGGAGCGCCATGCAGAGACGTTTGCATTCGACGCATTTGGTGTAAAGGTGATGGTACAGAGACGTAATTCTGTACTATCATCGCATAGAGGTATTCGAGATATATCCATAGAGGAGAATGCGGGGCATATGGCTTATCTATGTGCTATCATAGCATTGGTTGTTTCGTGTGATGTCCTAGACATCGTGTTTGTTCATGTTAGTGCTAAACTTCCATAGTGGGAGTTCTTTTACCCAAGTCAGTGGTTTGCGTGTCTAGCATCCCATACCTCACTGAGTGACTCCCCTGTTGCTCACCCCTCCTTTTGTTCCCCTTTCAGGTGATACTGACTATCAGACGAGGCTTGAAACAAGGTGACCATCAGAAACAAGTATCCGCTATACCGCGTATTGATGAGCTATTGGATCAGTTGCAGGGAGCTTCATGGTTTTCCAAGATCGACTTGGCCATCAGGGTATCACCAGATTGCTATAGCTGAGGAAGCTGTGCGGAAGACGGCCTTTCGTACACGATATGCGACATTATGAGTTTGTGGTGATGCCATTTTGGATTGACTAACGCACCAGCAGCGTTTATGAAGCTAATGAACGACGTGTTCCGCGAGCACCTAGACAAGTGCGTGATTGTTTTCATCGACGACATCATTGATTTATTCTCGGAGCAGAGCAGGAGCATGCAGATCATTTGCGGATTGTATTGGGTAAGCTTCGAGAGCATCAGTTGTTTGCTAAACTGAGTAAGTGTAGCTTCTGGCAGCGGAAGATTGGATTTTTGCGTCACGTCGTCTCTGAGGCAGGAGTTGCAGTAGATCCGGAGAAAATTACTGCCAATAATAGAGTGGCCTACACCTAGGAGTGCTACTGAGATCCGCAGCTTTTTGCGGTTTGGCGGGGTATTATCGGAAGTTTGTGATGTTCTGCGTTTTATCACAGGCCAATTAACCTAAGTGCACGCTACCACAATCACGAATGGTATATCGATGCAGCACTTTAGGATCGAATCCACAGAGAACTAATGATCTATAACACTAAGAATACACAAATTTTTCCTAATCTAAGCAAATAGGGAAGATGGTTGATTTGTAACAAGCTAAATCCCTAGAATTATAACAAAGTGATCTCAAATTCCACAAGAAATAAGCGCAAGAATCAAACTTTCAATCCAATAGCTAAGGATAGATCCATGGGCAAGATCATCGGATATCGGGTGATCAAGAATTCAATCTAGGATGCTCAAACAAAACAATCAACAAGTCTATAGGTCTAAATCTCGTTCAAATAGACTAATCCCACTCCCGTGACAATAGCCCCTATGCTAATCATGGAATAGACATCAACTCCCGTTGGCCTTACCCAATCAAGCATGCCATAAAACACAAGTCTACTAACCACTAAACATCTTGACAACAACTTCCCGTTGGCCAAGCATGTATAGGACAATACTAGGTTGTTCAAGCATTTCATCGAACACCTTCCGGGCGTGAAACTACTTATGATCTAGATTAGATTTCCCAACCTTAACCTAGCATTAAAATCACCTAATATGCCAATAGAACAAAGTTAATCAAGCCAAGAATCATCCTTAAACATTCACCTAATCACCCTAATCTACTTAACCCATGAATCTAAGAATGTTTACTCAATAAACTCCATGATAAACCTTAAATCTATGGGAGATTCAAGGTTAATCATGTTATGAGAATGAGAAACAAGATTTAAGATGAAGAACTTCCTTAAAAATGATCAAAGATTCAAGCTTTTACAATATGAAACAAAGTCTTAGAGAGAAAATGAGATCATCTTAGGGTTTTTGGGGGCTAAAACTATAATGTAAGAGGGTAAAAACTCGAGCTGGTTTTGATCCCATAAACCAAGTCAAACCGGAATAAACCGGTCAATAGTGACTTTTCTTCTGTGTAGCGGCCACTGCATCCCGCTACACCATCCAGATATGGAGCAGGGATTGGAGGTACATTATTTGCAAAACAGGTCCTTCAGCTTCTGGACAATTACGAATTGACCCCAAGACTATTGAATGTGCAGAAACGTCCTCGCGTAATCAGCCCAAAAGTTCTAATCGTGCAATTAGCCCATGCGATATTCTGGATTTGCAACCTTAGTCCCCTAACCTCTTGTTAACATCACATTTTAACCCCAAACTTCCATAATGTACAATTTAACCCTTGATTTTCGCCTTAAACTTCCAATTGTTCAATCTAAACCCTGTCAAATGCAATTATGCATGCAAATGCAATATAAAGACCTAAATGCAACCTAAAATGATAATAATGAACTAAAATATGAATCTAAAACTTAACAAAATCAAGAGATATCAACTCCCCCAAACTTGCTCTTTACTTGTCCACAAGTAAACATTCAAGAACAAGATGAGGAAATACTTTAAAATGAAAACTTAAACCTTAGAGTACCAACAAAAGCATTCGACTCAATATCCATCAAAGTAGTTTTAAAGTGCACCAATGATCTCTACTTTAAAAGAGTTAGCCATACTCATTACTCATGCAATGCCTTAGAGCTAAACTTTCAATGTAAATAGCAAGAAACCAATGTAACTCAACTCTTTAACATTCATTAAGTGTTTAGTGAACTCTCTCAATCAACTTAAATCACAAACTAAAGGGCCAGGTGCTAAAGAGGCTAAGATGACATATAAAGTGGAGTTTTGCTCAATTTCCCTTAGGTTTTTTCACTCATGAAAAAGGGATGCATAAGCTATTGCAAAAGTAAGAAGAAGAAGAACAATTCATGCATACAAGTATTCACTTCCATGTTCTACCCTTCCCTAGTTATGTATCTACAATCCCAAACCAAAAATATCAAACCCAAAACACTTCTCTCACCCCCAAATTCATTCTTTTTCAACCATTTTACTACTTAGGAAGCTCTCTTTTCTTTTCATCCTCTCAATTCTTTTATTTTCTTTTCTAGAGGATGTCATTTTTTATCTCATGCTTCCTAAGTTTCTCTTTTATTTTACCTCTTTTTTTTTATTGGTTTTCTTTTCACTCTTTCATTGCTTTCACTCTCTTCTTTTCTTTCCTCTCATCACATAATCTCACTCCAAAACAATCCCATTAAACCCCCATCCTAACCATAAAGGTAATTGGCATACGGAGGCTACTACTTGTCGTTCCTCTGTCATCCAAAATTTTGCACTAGAATACATCATCAACAAGAGGCCTCACTCATCAAACAATCAAGGGGCAAAGAAAAAGGGTTAGGGTTCAAGGTGAGGTACCATTTAGTGATGCAAATGGCCATTCAAGCTTGTAAGAAGGTCTAAAAGTGGATAAGCAAACTTGAATGTTCTATTGTTACCAAGAGTGAGCAATTCAAGCTTCAAGAGAGAGTAATTAGATGTTCATTTAAGTTCAAGTTCATAGAGTTGAGCTACAAGGAAGACATGCATCTACAAATGAGTTCAACTTTCAAGCGATGAGATCCAAGCATGGTTCTTCCTTAACTTCATGTCCATATAAATGCAATAAACAACTCCAAAGATGGACATTCAATCAAACTCTTAAGTTGTTACTTACCAATAAAAGTTCATTAAGACTCTCAATGCATATGCAATGCAACCTAAATGCTTCTAGACTCAATCCTAAAGGTGATGCAACTAGATGCTTGTTTTTGTTGTTTTCGAAAATTTTCAAATTTTTAGGTTTTTTTCTATGCAAATAAGTATGTACAATGCAATGCATGAGATGGATGACAAGTAAACAAAACATAAAACAAGGTGAGATAGTAGACTCTCCCCCAAACTTAATTCACACAGTCTCTTGTGTGAAAATAAATTTGAAAGAGAGGTGAAAGGGAAAATAAAATATGATGAACTAAGTATTGACAAGGGTAGAATGCACTTACTTGGAGTTGTCCTTGATGAAAGAAGGGGGATGAGGAGGGAGAGAGCTTGCTGTGACCTTGGCCATTTTGTCTTCACCTCTTGGAAAGATTATAGAACTCCCCCAAACTTGTCCCTAAACTTATTCAAACACATTAAAACAAAATAAAATAGAAATAGAAATATATACAAGGATAGACATGGGATTGCCTCCCAAGCGCGCTTGTTTTAAGTCTCTAGCTTGACTTTATGCGCTTGCTAGTCATAGGAATCAAAAGGTTGAGCCAATGCACCTTTGGTCCTTCTCCTACAAATACAAGAAATAAAGTATGCAAAGGAGCACACTACTGTCCATAGGAAATAGACAGATTTTCATCAAAGAGCATTACTAAAGATTATAACATGGATTAACACATGCTCTTGAGGTTCAGATGATCATGAGAATCGAATGAATTTGCGTGGAAAAACAAAATCAACTACTGGTTCAAACGAAGTTTTAACAAAGTAATCAACATTATCTCCATCAATCAAATAAAGCACAATGTTCTCATTCTCATGATCGATGTCGATCTCGGGCTTTCTATTATTTTATCTATATCAGTTTCACACCCTAGATCAGCTAACTCAAGAAGAGGTCTAGAATTCATCAAGCATCAAAAGTTAGTTTCGAGATCAATGAAGCACAAAGATAGTTCTTGTCAAAACAAACTTCAAAATAATCTCTAACAATCTTTTCTACTCTCAAGTCATCTAGTTTTCTAGTTTCACATATCAGATCAAGACATTCATTGATGAGCACATGAGAATTAAGATCAGAGGCAATATATTCACACAAGGCAAGCAATTATCCTCAAATAATGAAGTTCAGAAGTAGAATCGCATATACCTTCTAGTTGGGTTGGTGGAACCCAATAAAATTACCTCTTTGAGCTGATGAGCATCCCTTACCTCAAAACTTGTGAGCTCTCTTCCTTCTAGCATTGCCCGATGTTGCATAAGGTTTAGCCTAAGCAACACTGCCATGTCACTCCTTGTCGACAGTTGGGCTCTCTTTACAAAGCTCATCTACCTTCACACTTTGTTCTGGTGTGAGTATACTTTCATCAAAGGGTGGCTCCACATAAGGCTCATCATCTTCAATGTCATCCTCAAATGTGTCTTCCTCTTCTTGTGGCTTCTCAAGGTAGCTTGAAGCCATCTCTACAAAGAACAAAAACTAGAATAAAAGGTTAGTAACTATACAAAAGCAAACAAAGCAAGAAATAAAGCTTAGTCTCAAGAAAATCTGAAATCCTAATGATAAATCTACTTAGTTCCCCGCGCAACGGCGCCAAATTGATGTTCTGCGTTTTACCACAGGCCAATTAACCTAAGTGCACGCTACCACAATCGAATGGTATATCGATGCCAGCACTTTTAGGATCGAATCCACAGAGAACTAATGATCTATAACACTAAGAATACACAAATTTTCCTAATCTAAGCAAATAAGGGAAGATGTGTGATTTGTAACTAGCTAAACTCCTAGAATTATAAACAAAGTGATCTCAAATCCTAACAAGAAACAAGCGCAAGAATCAAGCTTTCAATCAATAGCTAAGGATAGATCCATGGGCAAGATCATCGATGTCGGGTGATTAAGATTCAATCTAGGATGATCAAACAAAACAATCAACAAGTCTATAGGTCTAAATCTCGTTCAAATAGACTAATCCACTTCCGTGACAATAATCCCCTATGCTAATCATGAATTAGACATCAACTCCCGTTGGCCTTACCCAATCAAGCATGCATAAAACACAAGTCTACTAACCACTAAACATCTTGACAACAACTCCCGTTGGCCAAGCATGTATAGGACAATACTAGGTTGTTCAAGCATTTCATCGAACACCTTCCGGGCGTGAAACTACTTATGATCTAGATTAGATTTCCCAATCTTAACCTAGCATTAAAATCACCCTAATAAGCCATAGAACAAAGTTAATCAAGCAAGAATCATCCTAAACATTCACCTAATCACACCTAATCTACTTAACCCATGAATCTAAGAATGTTTACTCAATAAACTCCATGATAAACCTTAAATCTATGGGAGATTCAAGGTTAATCATGTATGAGAAGAACAAGATTAAGATGAAGTACTTCCTTAGAAATGATCCAAAGATTCAAGCTTTTTACAATCCAAAATAAGTCTTAGAGAGAAAATGAGATATCTTAGGGTTTTTGGGGGCTTAAAACTATATGTAAGAGGGTAAAAACTCGAGCTGGTTTGATCCCATAAACCAAGTCAAACCGGAATAAACCGGTCAATAGTGACTTTTTCTTCTGTGTAGCGGCCACTGCATCCCGCTTACACCATCCAGATATGGAGCAGGGATTGGAGGTACATTATTTGCAAAACAGGTCCTTCAGCTTCTGGACAATTACGAATTGACCCCAAGACTATTGAATGTGCAGAAACGTCCTCGCGTAATCAGCCCAAAAGTTCTAATCGTGCAATTAGCCCATGCGATATTCTGGATTTGCAACCTTAGTCTCTGAACCTCTTGTTAACATCACATTTTAACCCCAAAACTTCCATAATGTACAATTTAACCCTTGATTTTCGCCTTAAACTTCCAATGTTCAATCTAAACCCTGTCAAATGTAATAATGTATGCAAATGCAATATAAAGACCATAATGCAACCTAGAATGATAATAATTGCTGAAATATGAATCTAAAACTTATCAAAATCATGAGATATCACTATACGGGTTGGTTTGGTTTTGAGTTAATGAAATTACGGTTCGGTTCAGTTTTATCATTTCTAGCCCTCATTTTTGTTGTTGTTGTTGTCGTCTTTTGTCTCATCTGATTGAAGACGTGAATATTGGCCGGTCTACAAGATCACTTTTAGGTCAGTTAATTCTTCAACTTCTCAACCGCCTGCCAACCCTTCACGGCTCGGGATGGCTCAAGATTCTAACCATTGCTTACTTCTTTGGATCCATTCCTCAACCCACAATCTCCTCTTAGAATCCATGAGCTAAGTCACAACCTCGCCTTTTCAACTCCCGTTCTTAATCGATGGTCGGTAATTTCGCCAATCTACCAATATGTTTACCAATGTCGGTAACATCCAAAAGTACCATCTGAAGCATCCACAAGGTTCCAAGGAGTAGACCAATGTGATATAGGAACGTGCCTACTATACCGAAGGTCGTTAGTAACAAGCATCTTTGCCAAAACCCATTTGGGTTTTGTTACAACTCTTCTCTACTCTCTTAGACCATTATTCGTCAAACCAAAACCACCCGGGTTATTGGGAAATTTTTCAACCTTATCATTCAGTATCTGGTTTAGATTTATTGTGTTCTCTCTTCGGATGGGAGATCTGTTCGGCGGTATCTAATCTTATCAACGTTGTTGGAGGTGGAATACATCCAATGGCTGGACATTTTTATCTCGGAACATATGTTTTTTAATCCGAACCAAGAGACCTTATTCATATTATGGTCCATTGAATATGCTAACATGGAGTGTTGGATTACCATAACGAGCACCATGATTTCCCGAGAGATACCAGGACATAAGTTGCATAAGGTGAAGGAGATAGCAGGAGAGTATTATGAAGGATTAGAATCATATAAGTCATGGTCACAAGTATATATATGTATATTATTGGATACAACAGTTGGACCTTGTAGCAGAATGAAGAGAAAACTCTCAGAATCAGCTATACGTAATAAGTCTGAATAGTTTACTTGTTCATTACTCAACATGTTTATTGTTAACATCAAGCTCAATGATATTGTTTTGTTGATCTTCATTCGTTGTTTTTTTTAATGTATTCAAGGAATTTCTTGTGATCTTATGTTAGTTTATCTCATCTTTTATCTCTTATTAAGACTTTAAAATATTTGTGGTGAGATAAAAAATTTGTAGTAAATTTCCACTCCCTGACCTACTAATTAATCATTTACTAATATATATATTTAAAAACTAATTATAGTATATCAAAACAAGGCCATCAAATTTTAATGTTAATCGTCTCAACAAAATCACTTAGCTAAATCTATATATATATATAGAAGTTCACTTTATTCCCTCTTCACTTCCCCCAAAACATGATTAACCATAACTAATACAAACTTCCGCATTACTATACACAGCTCCAAATCAAGATTTTTCGTAAGAAAGTATTAACAATATAATGCATACACCAATTCATGGTACATCAAACAACTAACAACTGAAAAACTGTTGTCCCAAACACCCAATAGAACATATAATTTTTACCTCACAACTAATAGCCATGTACATATAAACACAATAAAACAATGACAACCCAAAATAGATACCACCATCAACTAACAAAACATCATTTTGCACGGAGCGTGAAAAAAACCACTATATTTAACTATAAGTTACACATAGGTTGTGAATTATGACTAAGAAACCCCAAAAAAGCCTAAGAGCATCATTATCCCTAAGAGTCCTTTAAAGGGTTCTTAGTTTTTTTTTTCTCTTTTTTGGTCTGATTTTTCTTTAAAAAAAAGAAGAACTAATTGCGGGCCGCTACATGTCAGTGATACTCGTAAAAACTCTAAGAGTTGCCTCTTACACAAGAGATAAAAGAGGTGGGTTTTTAGTTTTTGGTGGGTCCCACCCCTTAAGAACCCACCCAAGAGGGTGGGGATAATAATGCTCTAACCTCTGTTTACCAAAACTCTTTCAATGAAAAGGCGGGTTTAACCTTATCTGCTTATTCGGCTCCAATGTATTTAAATGACGTTTGTTTTACAGTACTAAATAATTATATATATCATAGAAGATAACATGAAATCTTAAAGAAGAAACCCAGCACAACTGTCGATCCATTACAAAGTATTTGCAAATAAATTTGAGGAATACCCTAGGATAGACTTAAAACGTTTTTGTCAGCAAAATAATTTTCAAGGAAAAAAAGATGATAAAATAAATTTTATTAAATGGTGTAAATATACATTTATACTCATTGGGTTAAATAGTTTAGACTTATGGCTTAGAGTTATGGGATGGAGTTTTGGAAGTATGGTTGAAAATAAAAAAATATTAAAATTTTCAAAATAAAAAAGTCTATTGTGTTTTTTCTTTTGAGTTCTATTTTGTGACAAAAACTTCAAAAGATCTATTTCAGAGATTTTTCCAAATTTCATATCAATTTTTTTAGAATGTAGAGTAATAGTTAAATATGATATAATGTGGTAATTATTTTTGTAATATACTTCCTTTTGTGTTTTTAGATTTTTAATTGATTATCTTACCAATATATATTGAAAGAGACTTTTGTAACAGCTTTAATCGCTCAGGATAGCTGTCCCAAAACCGTTCGCTTAACTATTACTCCCTCTGTTTCTAAATAAGTGTCACTTTAGCTTTTTCTTTTTGTTTCAAAATAAGTGTCATTTTGCATTTCTAATACAACTTTTCACATATAATCTCTTTCTTACCCTTTTAAATAACCAATAGATGTTTCTTAAAATTATTTTTATTCAAATAATTGAACATTAAATAAGGGTACATTAGTATATTTTTCCATTTCTTAATCTCCGTGAAAAGTGTCAAAATGACACTTATTTAGAAACGGAGGGAGTATCAAATTGTTCCGATAACTGATCATTTACTCGGACTAACTGCCAGTTCAGTAAACCGTTCTTGAAATCTGCCAGATAACTGTTTTTGCATGTTTCCGTATGAAATCAGTACACATTTGGTTCAGTAACCGTTCCCGCCAAAACATATATCAGTTAGTTCACACATTGATTTTAACTGATCCAGACGACAAGCCTAACTAACTTGTCTGAACCCCTCAGTCTGCAGAACACACAGATATTACATTTACCCCCTAGTACAACAAAAGTTTGTTTTTTCCATGTCAATTTTTATTTAAAACTTTCATAGAATATATATAATGAGCCAAAGTATAAAATAAGTTAATAGGAAATAGAAATAGAAAAATATTTGTAAACATGTTATAAATTTCAACTGAAAAGGTAATAATAAAATTTATAAGTAAATAATTCTTACATTTAAGTTCTTATATCCCACTTTAATTTATTATTTTATTTTAATGAATGATGTAATGTCTTTTTAAGATACATATACTAAAATATTAAATTATAAACTCAATACATGAAACATAATTTAGTTTTATATAAAATAAGAAAATAAAGATAACAACATTTTAAATGGTCATCTTTTAATCTTAAACAAAATGATATATAATTACACTTTTTTGATGGAAAATAATTATTTTTGTTATATATAATATTTTATTACACTTTGTTCATCGTTTTTATGAAAACCTCCATCTTCAACAATTCACCATGTAGTACATTTTTTGAGGGATCAACATGAAATTGTCTTGAGGGATTTGGAAACTCACTTTACGAATCCTTTTCACTTTTAGTGATTTGTAACTCATAGTCTGTGCACCCGTATATATAGAGAGATCGTATGAGAACTCTTCGACTTCTGCGAGAAGATGTGCAATGCAATATACAGCTACATACACACCATACAGGTTTTTTGAAACACTGAACTGTAAACAATAAACTCTTTCCATGTTTCCCTTATAACTGATACCTTATAGTTGATGCTAAATTTGAGAGTAAAGGAAATGCCAGATGTGAACACCCCAACATAGGTTCTTTCCCTGTAACTTCTAGGTGGCCAGAGCTATAGTGATCGTAAAGATCCTTGTATGAGCGGTGTACTTGCAGCCTGGTATAGGGCACGAGCCAAAGAGAGAATGTGCATTCTTTTTTATGGGCGTGATTAATTCTCCCATAACAGACATTTTTGGTGCAGGCCTAGCACAGAGCATGGGATAAAATAGATTCAAGAGACATTTCCATAGCTCTACATCTTTTGTCACCGATTGGCAATGCACAAGACGGGCATTTATTCCTCAATTTAGGGCAGCACAAAGAGCAAGCCACATGGCCATTATCACACTGGCACACAAAATAATAACCACATTTACATTTCCAAAAAGAAAGATTGAGAAATCACATTGAATCAAGAAATCCACTTTAAGAAAAAAAAATAGCAAATGGCTAACAATCTCATATATCATCTTTCTAACTCAAAGTTCTCAAAATGTAACCTGGAATATTGGAGCAATGAGTGGCTCCGGTACAAATAGGACAATCGAAAACTTTCAAAATCGAGCATGGCCGAGTGTATTTTACCATCTGTTCTTTGCCTTTTTTGCAAGTGAATGTTTCTTGAATCATTTGTATTGCTGAACCACAATGCATAGTGATATGCTTAACATAAAATGGAAATAGAATAGAATTATAAAAGTAATTACACGAACGTTGCTCATATCATCTTGATATGATTTCTTTCTTTCCTAATATATTTGATTTGTAGCCGTTAACACCCCTCCACAAGTTGTGTATGTAGATTTTTCATACCCAACTTGCAAATAGCCTTTGAAACTCCATGCTGCAAACTCCTTTTGTTAACATATCAGCTTAATTGTTTTTCTGATCTAACAAATGGAAAACGGATTATTTTCCGTCGATCTTCTCCCTTATAAAGTGCCGGTCGATTTCTACGTGTTTGGTTCTGTCATGCTGTACCGGATTGTGAAGCAATATCGATTGCTGCCTTATTGTCACAGAACAAATCCATTTCTCCCTCTTGATAAAAACCAAATTCTGATAATAGATTCCGAAGCCACAAAAGCTCTTGAATGCCTTTCCTCATCCCTCTAAATTCTGCCTCAGCACTAGATTAATGCTACTACTTTCTGCTTCTTACTTCGCCAACTTACTTAGATTCCTCCAACAAAAGCAAAATACCCAGAAGTTGATCGTCTGTCTGAAAGACTCCTGCCCAATCTGCATCTGTATATCCTTCAATTTTTAAAATGACCATTCCTTGTAAATAACAACCTCTGTCGGGGACATGACTTCAGATACCGGAGGAACTCGCAATAACTGCGTTCATGTGGTCTTCACTTGGACGATGCATTAAATTGACTCAAGACACTTACAGCATATGAGATATCTGGTCTTGTATGAGATAGATATATAAGCTTACCCACAATTTTTGATATCTTCTCTTTGTTGGTTGGCGTCTGGTCTGGATAGTCTCCGAGCCGATGATTCTGAACAATCGGTGCTGATCTACTGGCTTGCAGTCTAAATAACTTGTTTAAGTAAGTAAATCCAACACATACTTCTGTTGTGATATAAAAATTCCCTTACTTGATCTTGCCACTTCTATTCCCAGAAATATTTAAGACCACCAAGGTTCTTCATCTCAAATTCTTGACTAAGTGCTCTTCTAAGCGTGAGATCTCTTCCACGTCATTTCCGGTAATTATCATATCATCAACATAAATTAAGAGTGCTGTGACTAACCTTCCATTACGCTTCAGAAATAGAGTATGATCACCATTACTCTGAAAAACCCATGCTTCTTCATTGTTGAGTAAACCTTCCGACCAGGCTCGAGGAGACTGTTTTAATCCGTTTATAGCGCCTTCTTGAGCTTACATACTACTCGAGATCCTGAGTCTACTGTAAATCCTTGTGGAACCTCCATAAATACTTCTTCTTCTAGATCTCCGTGAAGAAATGCATTCTTCACATCAAACTGATGCAGAGGCCAATCAAGATTAGCAGCTAATGAAATAATAATCCTCACTGTACTCAACTTTGCGACCGGTCGAGAACGTCTCTTTGTAATCAACTCCACATATGTTTGTGTATATCCTTTAGCGACAAGTCTAGCTTTGTATCTTTCCTACCGGAATCCATCAGCTTGTACTTTATAGTGAAGACCATCTACACCCAACTGTCTTCTTTCCTTCAGGTAATGACAACAAATCCATGTTTTATTCTTCAAACCAAGGACTCCATCTCCTCTTGAACTGCCTTTAGCCCACCTTGGATCTTTGAGAGCTTCTTCTATGTCGCTGGGAATATGATGGAGTGATAAGGTCTTCGAAAAACTTTAAGAGGTTCCGGTAGATTCGTACTAACGTACGTTGGCAATAGGATATTTGGACTTTGGCTTCTTTATCTCTGGGAAATAACGAGTCGGTGGTTTTCCACGATTCTGTCTTGCAGGTAATGAAAAAATAACACCAGAATTAGTTCCAAAATCGGAATTGACTTGTTTCATTACTTACCTGGTTATCTTCTTCTTCTTCATTGGTCACATGATGGTCTACTGATCGTTGTCGTCTAATTGCTTTGTCGTGTCGTCTGTAGGGATTTCTTCATGTTCTGTCTCGTTGGATGAATCTATGCTTTGACTTGTATCAACCACTTGGGTTGAACCCATTTCTGGCCCATAAATCACACGCCAATCTCTCTTTAACACTCTGGCTTGTTTCTTCCATACTTACAAGTGACGTGTTGATACTCCTTGAGGCATAGTCAAATCAGGTCCAGTTGGGCTTGTAAGCCCATTTTGAGAAGATACTGATTTTTCTTTTTCATTTTGAGATGTCTTTCACGTCTTCAACGTCTTCAACGTCTTCTGCTCTTTGATCTGGAGGTGATAGTCCAGCCAATCATATCTTCTCTTTGACTCTCCCCCTGAAAGAGAAGAATGGTGTGAGTAGAAAAATTCAGATTCTACAAACGTCACGTCCATAGTTGTGATTATTCGTTTTGTCAGAGGTTCGTAACATCGATATCCTTTTTGAGTTGACCCATATCCCAGAAAAAGACAACGAGATGCACATGGGTTGAGCTTATTCCTTTGATGTTTGTGAATATGCACATACACTACACACCCAAATATTTAGGAGAAAGCATTAGAATCGAGGGCAGTGTAACATAAGTAGAAAACAGAAAGTGGGGACTGAAATTGTAAAATTTGTGAAGGCATGCGATTAATGAGATAAACCGATGTCAGTTACCGCATCTGCCCAGTGAATGGACAGAAACCGTTCGTCCGTGCCAATGGAGGAGAGACGGTCGCTGTTTCCGAGAACTATCGGGCAATCTTTACCGTATCCGCCACACCATTTGTTGAGGCTGAGAAGACATGCAACATGACGTCTCGATGAATACTTACTTAAGCCATCGTTGTAAAGAATTCCTTGAAAATTTCTGCTAATAAATTCTCCACCCATGTCTGATCTTAGACGTCGAATTTTTTTCTCAAACTGAGTTCGACCATCGCCCATAAAACTCTTAAAAACAGAGAGAGACATCAGATTACTGTTTAAGCTAAATAAAACCCATGTCATACTGAGTGCAATCATCAATGAAAGAGTAACCAAACCATAAAAACCAGAAGTACTAGAAACTGGCAGCTGGACCCAAACATCTGATTTATTAACAAGTTGTTAAAAGCGAAATCACTCTTGAATAAAAACTAGGAGAAAAAGTAGCTCTTCGATGACTTTTTAGCAAGAATGCAAGTTTGACATTTAAATCATCGGACAGATAACGCCTGTTATCTATAGAGAGTATAGGTGGATTAAAGATGTTTTCATATAACTAAAAAGAAGGGTGGCCTAAACCGACGACTGCCAACAACCATAATTGCGTCTGCTGGATCATTTGCAAGATGAGCGATGACCAGTACGAACATCATTTTCAACATAGTAATTAAGCACATCTCGTTTAGTACCACCCCATGATCTCTTGGAAGTGATAGTCCTGAAGTAAGACAAAAATGAGGTGAAGAAATTAGCAACACAATTAGATCCTCTTGTTATTTGACTTACTTGATAATGCTTATTACGTAAAGATGAATCAAGCAGAAGTGTTTGATAATTTAAGAGTAGGTGAATCTGTAATATTAACTGTTGCCAAGCTCCTGTGACAGGAAGATAACCACGACAACAAATTTGCATTTAGATCAAACTTTTCGTTGGTTAACAAATTCAGAAAAATAGAGCAGTAAATTAATCGTGAGTCAGTTGCCCGCTGATCAAGGAATCCATTTATCACCTATCAATATTTTTAGTTATTGAGTGCATACAAGTAGCAAGGTCAAATGTGTTACAGGTGGATAAACCTGTGATTCGAGATTTCCCTCCCAATGTGCATTGGTTTGGTTAGCATCACCACAAGAGCTGCTTTTCCTGGATGTTTGGTCCGGTTTGGTAGACCTCCTTTCCTTTTCTGAAGTCAGACCCACCAATCTGGAATTCCATGTAGCCTTGAAACATGATCTCTTTGTGTAGTTGTTCCCTCCACAGGAGAGAACACTTCCACACTACTAGAGTTGGTGGTTTCGACTGTAGTATACTTCTGAGGTTGCCAAACTCCATATCTTGGTGCAGATCGTTTGCGGAAGCTTGTAACACCTTTGTGCTGCCATTCCTAATCCGGAAACTCATTCCTATCCTCGTCCTATTTCATAAAACAACTTTCCAGGTAGAGTTTCGAACTAATTGAACATACTGCGCTAGGCTTAGCTCAATTGATGAAGATGGTTGATTTTGTAGAGACCCGTGTTAGAACGAAATATTATCGACCATTGTGCGTCTAAGTCCATCTCGACGAACTGTAAACTCAGGTTCTTCTTGGTATTAATTTGTTGTGTAGCGCCCTTGAACATCTGCGGTACACTTCCATTGAATTTGGACGCCCGAAATCAATTTTCACGCCAAAAGGCTCTGAAGTGT